>VYXB01006747.1:0-60319 GCA_013397135.1 Pachyramphus minor
CTAACATCAATTCCTATATTTCTGGTGTGAACTATTCACAGAAAATACTAAAATCAGTTCTTGATGTGTTCAAAAGACAATAAAACTAAACAAAATATACTGTTGTAATGGCATTTTTCCATATTGTCTCTTTTTTTTTCTCCTTAAAATACTAAGGTTAGGTTAATTTCACCACCTCTTCCCCACTTCAGCTATGTCAGTTGCTCAAGAGCCAATCGTCTCCATATGGAAGGGAGTAGAAGGATAATGTTTAATGGACTACCATCATCCAGAATAAGCAAGGAAGAAAAACTTCAACGAGCAGGTGACTCCAAATACGTAGTTAGGAAAATGATTCTTTAAAATGTCAGGAAGGAACAGGGCAAAAGAAACAGGAAATCTGTGTATGGTTTGACCATCAGTGCAATAAGGATACACGTACATGGCTCATAACCTGTAGAATTTTTCATTTAAGAATTGTGTTGGTGTTAGTCTGGGTTGAAACCTGCCATCATATATGAGAGTCCAATGAACATTTTAAACAGATGCACAAAGGAAAAAAAGCAGAAAATTCGTCGTACTGAAGGATCATGATAAAATGAATGGACCTACTTCACTCTTTCTAAACTCTGGTCTCTATAGTAGAAAGTTTCTTCCATCATTTTGCACTACTATGTAGAGTTCATCAGGATTCTTTTCTTTTCCAAGCCATTCTCTGGCAGGGATATACTGCAGAAACAGCCTTCATGAATGAAAGCAGGGCTCAGTTTTATCCCAAATGCTGTACTAAAACCTCTTAGAAATTAAGCCAAGCTGGTTCCAAGTCATCCCTAGAAGAGCCAACCACCAGCCAGTGCCTGCCTTGTGCCCCAAAGAACAACAATAAATTTTACCCTCTGCATTTAACCTGCTGCATAATTTTACTCTCTGTGATATCACTATGGATTGCAAACATGACTTTCATCCTTTTCTGAATTATTAGTTTTGCAAATATATAATGATGATTTTTACAGTTTATGTACACACTTCATGTTATTTACTATACCTGCAAAATTTGTTAACCATAATGCTCATTTTTGGCACTAGTAAAATGTATTAATTATGCTGCATCAAGAATGTCATCATTTTTCACAGAATCACAGAATGAGTGAGGTTGGAAGGGGCCACAGGGGTCATCTGGGCCAACCTCCCTGCTCAAACAGGGTCATTCTAGAGCACATGGCACAGGATTGTGTCCAGGTGGTTCTTGAATATCTACAGTGAGGGAGACTCCACAACTTTTTCGGACAACTTGTTCCAGCGCATGGTCACCCGCACAGTAAAGTTCGTCCTCATGTTCAGGTGAAACTTCGGGTGCATCAGTTTCTGCCTCTTGTCCTATTGCTCAGCACCACCGAGAAGAGCCTGGCTCCATCCCCTCATGCCCTCCCTTCAGCTACTTATAGACAAGGATGAGGTTCCCTCTCAGTTGTCTCTTCTCCAGGCTGGAGAGTCCCAGCTCCCTTGGCCTGTCTTCATAAGAGAGATGCTCCAGTCCCTTCATCATCAGTGTCACCCTCCTCTGGACCCGCTCCAGGAGCTCCATGTCTCTCTTGCACTGAGGAGCCCAGAACTGGACACAGCGCTCCAGATGTACCTCACCAAGGGCTGAGCAGTGGGACAGGATTACCTCTCTTGACCTGTTGGCAATGCTCTTCCTAATGCACCTCAGGAAAGGAGCAGAAGTTAAATTACAGCTCAGTTTTGCCATAAGCAGGTGTACAGGAGGTTCAAGAAAAACCAAAAGTCAGAAGAGGAGGATATTAAGAAAAATACCTTATAAATCCACTGTTACTTTAAGTTATCAGGATGTATTGATGGAGTGATGAACTGTAAAAAATACTCCTCTCTATTAATTAATATACACACAGGGTATTCCTGAAGTACCAAGAGAAATACATTAAGTGAGTGGGATTCTGCTTTGTGCAAACAAAGAAAAATAAATCATTATTATGTTTTTTTACTCTCTACATTTGTTTTCTCAGATAAATGTACTGTCTATTGCAGAGAAAGAGTCAAATGGCTAAGCAAATCTATGTGCTATCTACCAATCATTTCAAGTAAATTATAATTATTTTCTTTGGCTCCTTGTGAAATGTACATGAGGGTTGGTGTCCTCAGGATTGGTGCTGTCATGCCCTGCTCCAACTACCACTCCCATAAAAAACTCTCTGCCAAGGCAAACAATGGCCTGGAATTTGGTGAATTTTTCTGAGCAGAGATAATGAGGTGTAGTTGACTCTCATCAAGCTCAACCAGGCAAGTGCAAGTGGGTTATTCCAGAGGCAGTGAGAAGGGCTGGCTTGAAACCAAAACCCACTTTATTTTCAAAAGAGGAGGAAAAGCTTTCTAAAAAAAGAGCCTGGAGAGATGTCAGAATACCCATTACAGCTGAGAATAAAGCAGAGAAGTCAGCAGCAACTCATGAATTTATGAATTGTGGTGGTCTTTCAGAAGTCTTCTGGATCCCACTCATCCTCTGCAAGCTCTCAGAGCCAACCACTGTTGATGCTGACACTTCTCCTAGAGTTACCTAAGTGTTCATGGAGGAAGTCTGGCATTCCCAGATGACTGGAAATCAATCTAATTTCAATATCAGCTGTCTTTTCCTTTTTTTATTTATTCCTTCTATAACCTCAGAACTTCTCTCTTTGTTGTTGGTATTGTGCTAGATCTCTTATCCTCTTAGTGAAGACTGAAGAAAAACTTCATTAAATTCATTGACCATTTTAGCTTTTCTTCCTCTTTGATCAGCTCTGTCCTTGGTCTTCCTCTTAATGTGTTTGCAGAATGTCTTCTTGTTATCCATCGGGTACATTCTTTCTATATTTTTTTTCCAGTTGCATTCAATATGTTCACACAATCTCCTGTTAAACTCTTTCTAATTTCTATTTCCATACTAGTGTTTTGACTGCCATGTCATTTCTGTTCTGTGGATAAAGGACTTTGGTGTCCCATTTGCTGATTCGGGCAATTTCATAAGGAAATTAGATCTGATATTCTGCAAAAATAAGAGATTCCTTGCTCTTCACTACGTTTCCTCCATTCCCATGATTTTCAATATTACTAAAAGGCTGTTGCTGTACCTAGATTCTTGCTTTTTGTCGTAGGTATTTAACACGTACAAAAATATTTCTTATTATGGCCCACAATGTAGGAAAAGAAAAAGTGTAGACTCAGCAACCACCAAGTATATTATATGGACTGACAATAAAAGTAACTGAACTTTAACTTTGAGGGCTGTATTCAGTTCCCTAAAGGAATATGAAATGTATCTTTGCGCTGATCGTATTTTGTCTGCAGTGTGTCATTTTAAATTAGCAGTAACACATAACCCATCTCTCCTCCTCCGTTCAAAGTCCATATTGATTTAGCAAATGTCTTTGCAGGCAAGTGAATAAGGAACAAGTAAAAAAGATTAATTACTAATAGAGAAATAACAATAATACAATGCTCATATGCCTATTCATATTTATAAGAATCCAGTTCTAATTCATAATTTTGGCAAAAGGTTTTTTAGGGCAGAAGCTTTCTTTGTTTGGTCTGTGTCTAAAGAGGTCTTTGCCAAGTATGACAAAATAGCATTCTGACATCTTATAAGTTACTAGATCAGAACATAGTTTAAGATGCTTTTTTTTTTACTCAGATAAAAAATTATGTCTGGGATTTTTGAAACCTCAGACTTGGCAGGTGACACTGCTTTGAATACAAAACTAATTTAAAATCTGTTATTTGCACAACGTTGCCATTGATATTGAGACCCTATATCAGTAAGAAAAAGGTCAAAATATCTGCCAAATATTACAATGAAGAAGTCATGATCATTTTGACTTTTACTTCATGTAAGTGTCAATAACATTTCTTTTGCTCTTCAATTCCACAACATGGTTGTTAAGCACCAGAATTAGCATGGTAACGAAGTATGTGACTAAAAAAAATGACATATTTCCACGTATATGGTGTTTATATCACTCAGAGGTCCTGCTTTCTTTTTTTCTGGGTCAACATATTTGCCTTGGATATCCATCTGGGAACAAAAAAGTACAATTTACCTTAAGATGCAAAATACAAGCATATACATCATTTTGCTGTATTCTTCTCTAAATAATTTTTTCCATATTTTTGGCTTCCTTTGGAAGTGATGTCAAATTGTTTTGATTATTAGCTGATGAAAATGAGGAGACTTTATTTCTGATACGCTGCTATGCACATCTCACCTAATTCAAATTATTTCCTTTCATATCATGACTCACAAGTGTTCTTTAGCCACCTCATTGAAGAAATATATGTTGTTTCCTTCCTTTATTCACTAGGTTCTCAGGGTTACAAAGAGTCTCAGAACTTCCAGACACAGTGCTCAGATGTGCATCCAGAATCTTGCAGGCAAAAAACTATGATATTGTCTCAAGAATCGGAAACATAAAGCAGCAGATACCCCTCCTGCTTCAAACCTTTTTTGAATCTATAGCTAAATCTATATTCAAGGAAGAATTCTAGTACAAGATGAACTCCTTTTCTCAGAGGCTGAGTGTCCCTCGGTTCATGTTTTGCGTTGGGTTTTGTCTAGGCAACTGGATCAAAGCTGTCATGATCAGTTTATGAATTAATTACGTTAATTTGAAGGATTTCTGACAAGAAAAGTAAGCACAAGGAGCTTACACAGCACTGGCTTGCACTAAGAGCTTGCAAATCTTGTTAACCTCAAGTAATTCACATTTATTGGATTGGCATTGATCTGCTGGTAAGTGGAGAGAGGACACCAGTTACATAAAACTTGACTTCAAGTACTGGAGCTTCATAGTGGCTACTGGAAGAAATTAATTAAGAGATGACAAGATACAGGAAAGTCATGGGTTTATTTTCCATTTGGCACATCCATGTCCGAGTAAATGACTCTGGAAAGATTTTGTGCATTCAGGTAGATTAGGCACAAAATCTTAAGACTAGAATATTTGCCTAAGACCAGCTGTGTAACTATATGCTCCTAAACTTCTAATTTTTGGAACATGAAACCAGCTGAATGATTCAGAATGTGAATGAAAATCAAAATGGCAAAGATTCAGAAGTATTTGAATTGCTGTCTGTACTGGACTGTTAATTATCCAAATTTACAAAACTTTCCTCTGCTGGACACCAGCATACAAGTCCATAAAGCATTCAATTCAGTATTTCTTGGGCTTAAATTTGAGCTGCATATACAGTGGCTTAGGTATAAAATTGTCAGTAGTTAACAACAGATATTTGTTATGCCAGTAGAAAGCAATGGAGTTTTGACAGTAATTTCACTAGAGCACAGACAGAACCTGGCTCACAGGTGTAACTTGATGCTCAGTTTGGGAGAGCAAACTTAAGAAAGATGGAGCAGAGGAGACTTGTCAACAAGCCCTTAAGATTAGGAGGGAATCCCTGATTTAGACTCATTCAACTGAGAGTTGCCCAACAGGAACTTCTTGAATGATTCCTCCAACGTTTAGATTTCTGTGGATTCTTCTACAACTGAGAAACAAATCCACACATCAAGCTGGGCAGATGTACTCAAAATCCACATCTCTAACTATTTTGGCCTCCTTCTTTTGTGGTTTTGTAATCCACAAAACACCATAATACCTCATACAAATCATTTCAAAAGGTTTAGGAGAGATCTACAGCCAACTCAAGGAGACATTATTTTCATTTCATTAGTCATTTTTCCTCCCTACGTACTGGTAGAGTGGTTCAGATTCTGTCTTCCATTGTCGTCAATTGGAGTCACACACATGATACTCAAGAACAGGATTTATGATCCAGTATATTACCTGTGATTTCAAAAGGTTACATACACTGCAGTCATACCATGGTATGAATCAAGGACTAAATACTTAACCTGCTATTTCCGAAGTATTACATTCCATTATCATTAAGAATTCTTTCAAGTTTTGTCCTGTATCTAATCACGAAACAGACTACTAAATTTCCAGTATTCTTCAAAGTTATTATCCAAATTCTTCTGTATTTAGAAAAAGCCAAATTTGCACTTAGAGCAGAAATTCCAAACTATAAGCCATGAACAAAAAAGATATAACTCTGCTTTTTCTGATCCATGTCAGTCCACGATCTTGTCCCTTCAGTATTTCAGTGTTTCAAAATGGATTAATAGTCAACTGCTATTCAGTAAAGTATAATATAGCCTCCTAATCTAATGATGACAATGCCATTTGCTTCCATCCAATGTTCAAAGCTATAACAGACTCCTTGTCCGCTATTTTGCCTTTAGCAGATCTTCTCTCATCTTCAGATTTTGCAACACTAAACCCCAGCCAGTTCTTAGCTTTTGACAAGAGAGAAAAGCAGACAAGTCATATTTTTCTAACCAAACACAGGGGACAGAGCTGTTGCGTGACGAATCTAACATAGGATTTTCTCTCCTATACTGTTTTTTCTACAAATAGTCATTCACCCTTCTGCCCTACTGACTGACAAATGAGATCCACCCCCTCCTGCAGATACTACAAACAAATAGAGATGGCAGCTGTTTACCAGCAGCAGAACAGTACAACTGGAGCTATTTAATTGCTAATGATTTCTTAGTAACTTCTTAAATTTCTTACCTGGAAAACAGGATATTTCTGTTACCAAATCTATCTTATATGCAGCTGAAGAGTCAAGAATATCATCAGTTCCTGGAAACAGGTGGCTACAAACCCAAAACCTATAGGGCAGTCTTACTCCACTTCCTGTCCTCTCCTCCTTCCCAGCACGTGTTACTCAGAGGAGATCATAAATGAGGACTTCAGGCACAACCATTTCTCATAAAGGGCAAAGTGCTGGGAATTCACAGCAATAGGAAAGGCTGTCTAAGGTGTCGCTGGCCATTTTAGGAAAATGTTACATACTGAAAGTGACAAATTTCAAGGGCCCTTTAAATATATACCAGTGCCAGTAAGACTGAAAAGAGACCTTGTTGTGGAGTCCTTAAAAATCACCATCAGCTCCCTCGCTTCAGTGCAGCAACGCAGAGTGCCAAACCACCAGCTGTGGCACTCGCTCTGAGCACCAGAGCATCCCACCGAACACAGAAACTTGAAGCAACAGACCATTACATGCTAGGAACTCAAAGAACTGCTTTCTAACCCATTCCTGTTTTAGCAGGAGGCCTTGGGAGGAATCTGTGGCCTCACAGTTTAACTGTCAGGCTTGCAGCCACTACTCACCACAGCCTCTGCATTGTTTACATATTAAGAATGTTTTTAAGACAAATAACGTGTTTCATATTTTCTCTTTATTTTGTTTTATAGCTTTTCTTTTTGTTTGTGTCTAGAGCTGCCTTGAATTCAGAGGAGGTAACTAAATCATGCAGTTTAACCTCCACAAAGAAAGCACTGACCTGGGTTGATTTTGAAGGAAAGGGGAAGAGGGAGGTTATGTTCCATCCAGAGCTCTAAGCCAAATAGATTTGAAATGGAGAAATGCCCAGATTTCTTACAGCATGTATTCACTAAATCATACTAACTCAGTGTGTACTGCAATTCCATAGAATTTATCAGATGCCTCGAGAATAGTAGTCTCAGATTTTTGACTTTCATATTCACAGCCCTGGTCTGCAGAACAGGAGGTCAGTTGTTCCCATGTCTGCACAGGTTGGATGACCTGCTCCTGATGATCTAATTTTCAGATGCTTTTGATGTGGTTGAATCAGAAACACAAACTAAGCTCACAGACATACTTGGAGTCATTCCAGATGTTTCTCACAAAAGGCTCTGCATAAAATAAACTTTAAACTGATTAAAGAAACTGCTTTGTCATGCATTTGTTTGACTGACCAAGGTGCTAAAGTGCCATCAGGCAAATCAGTTGACTGATTTATATATCATATATATCATATATCATATACCTATAGATGAGTGTTTCACCAAGCCCCTCATGTATCTTCTCTATCTCTGATGTGTTTCCTGCACTTCTGATATAGGATCTTTTGTCACTAAGTCTTCAATGTACAGATTCTATGTGGCTTCTTGGAAAATATTTGGAGAGCAGAATAGGAGAGGAATCACATATTCGCATGGTATTATCCCACAGTTGTCCCACAATCATATGGGAGATGTTCATATAAAATAGGCAGGCACCAGGCAAAATATATGCTCTGCACAGATTCATTCAAAATCAGTTCTTTATTTCAAAACTCAGTTACTGCTACCACCACACCAGAGAAGGTCTTTGATAGCTTGTGTACATGGAGTTCAACATTCACTGCTCTTCACACACTCCAGAATCTTTTGCTCTAAATAATCCCTTAGAGGACCTTTTCCTGCTCTGTAAAACTAGTAATTTACTTGACTAAAATAATCATCTCTTATCATTTTGACAATGCAAAGACTGTGCAAAGTATCTCAGTTTCGTGAATTTATGATCCATAGTAGCAATTTAACTACTAATCAAACAATATGGTTTTAGCTGTTAATCAAACTAAGTAACGTTATCCAAAAGTTCAGTAAGAGGACATTTACAAAGTCTGGTATGACATCACGAGTAATTTTTATCCAGTTGAGTATGTTATGATAATATCTAAAAAGAGGAATGCTAGTGTCTTAATCTAAGACCAAATAAATACACATATGTCCTCACTGTAACTATATGTGACCCCTTTTATCTTTACGTAGTGATTCTCCACCCACATTCAGGTGGATCACCTGATAGTATCTTTCCATTTTATGGAGACCAAAATTCTTTTGGAAATATTTTTATTCAAAGAATAAAAACATTAAACTTTTTATCCTAAAAAAAAGGTCTTCAACATGTATTTAAAGGAACACCTGGACCAGCTAAAGAAGCAAAAAACATTTTTAAATATTAAATTTGCATGCAGCTGCTCAAAAAGGGAATAACTCTCTTGGGAAGGGAGACACCTGACTGTTTCAGGCAAATCTTTGTTTTCTTCTTCCTTAAAAATGGATTTTTTAAGAATCATGTCAAAGTTTTTCTTCTAACTTATCTGACTTTGTTTCACAAATATTCTCCTCTTCGACATTGTCTCTAGATTTTAATATATATTTCATCAATATTTGAAGTAAATAAGCAAATGATGTGCCCATTGGCTCTTTTCTGTTGTAGTGGTGGATTAATCAATAAGGGGCAGGAAGACCATTTATCTTGGCATTTCCAAACAATGTTTGACAGCTGATCTCATAATATAAACTGCCACAGAAAATTCAAGGGATACAGAAGAAACTTTTACCAAGAAAGGAAACTGTGATGTAATGGGAGAGAGGAAAAAAAAACAAACCCGAGGGAGAACATGGATGTTCTGTCACAGTTTGTTTTGTAAAGCATTCCAGAGTTTTAATTTAACATTTCATTTCTGTTTTGGAAACAAACACACAAAGTCCTAAAAAAACATTAAGTCCCTACCTGTAAAATCACTATAATGATTTTCATCTTAGAATTACAATGTGACATCCAAAAAATTTGGTAGATTTAACTTCAAAATATCTTGGTACTCTTTGTCTAAAACTCTATGTCTGTCCTGTTTCTTCAAGCTTAAAAAACACCAAAGTCCCTGTATTTTTTGAGGTATTAAACGTATTTAATTCTGAAGGAATTTGTACCCAATACTGTACCATTGTTCCTGTGAAACTTGTGATCAAAATTTTTACACATAGCCCTTGCTTCTGGAATTTTACATCAAAATCTTTCAGGATTTTTAAACAAACTTTTCAGACCTTGAAAAGCTCGTTAAGAAAAAAGAACTAGAGAAATCAGAAAGCATATAAATTAACATACAATATTACTGTTCCTACTTAGTCAATAACTTTGGGACTCTATTAAATTATTTTTTTAAGTGTTTAAGAAGATATAAATTGCATAATAACCAGTTTCAGCTTTACACTTGCCAGAGGACAATAGGCAAGGGGAGAAAAAAAGGAGTTGAAGACACTTTCCATGTTTCTGCACACAGATACACAGACACAGAAGAATGTAAAAAAACAACTTAAACCACAAAGAAAACAAACTCAAGGTGAAAAAAATCAGACCAAAACTATGATTTGGAAAAGCTGTTCATGCTTTTAGGAGTTTCAGTATCCCTATTTTTTTCCCATGGTTTGGATTCCCCGGACAGACCACATCTCTCATCACATACTGTAATCTGGGACCCTCAGAATGAATTTATGTTGAGCAACATGTATTTCCAATGATGTTAAAGCTGTACAATAGTTATACATTTCTGTCCCGCTAATAACAAAAGCTGCATGAAGCAATAGTTGGAGAGGATGCACAATGTTAGGAAAACTGAGAAACAGTTACCTAAACACAACTGTTTATGATACAGATGACCATGGAAATGTTAGATTACATATCCCACTCCTTTTGAGTGCCCAAACAGCTCCCTACTTCCCTGTTCTCCAGCCCCTTTCCTTTATTGCATAGATTCCGTATATTGTTTCATTTCCATACAGTACCACATTGTCATTTCTGCTCTGCCCTGCCTTCCAGACAATACAATTCCAGTCGTATCCCACTACACCCTGAGGTTTCCAACTGGAAAATTAATTATCATAACAGTTTCAGGTAACCAACAGAATGATTTAGAACTATAAACGTATTTAATTCTGAAGGAATTTGTACTGGGATCTTGTAGAGACAAGACTGTCAGGAAGATGCATCACTGGGCAGTATTGGGGCCTCTGTCAAACAGAAGTTCTCAGCAAAGTTTGAAGAGAAGAGAGGAAGAAAATAATGGTCAGGACATTTTTTAAGTACTTGTTCAAAGATCCAGCAGAATGGGAAAAGAGTGTCCATGTTAAACTCACCAGAGATTTCCTAAGCTTCACTGTGACAACACCTAACAGACAAGTCTCGGAATTAGAAGTATCAGAACATCTAATGAGGTTTCACTAAACAGAATTTCAGGAATTGGCACCTTTCACAGGAGCTGAGGGATAAGAGGGAACTCCAGGAGGTTCCTTCAGGAGCAAGGGCCATTCAGTAGGCTATGATGGCAGTGAGACAGTTTGGTCAGTGTTCCTACCCAGACGAGCATGACCAGTTGATGGGCTGTGCTAAGCCAACTTCTTTTTCCACTAGCACCTCTCTTTTTTCAACAGCAGGTATAAAAGTTATGAAAACTTAATATTTTGTGAAGTCATTTAATAAAAATCTTAATTTATTAAACAGTGGCCCTCTTCAAGTGTCAAAACTTGCCTCAAAGAAAAATTAGAACGAGCACTGGTGAGAGCCATGGGAGCCTTCCACTTGCTTAAGTGAATAAAATAAAAAAAATGTAGTTCCAGCAATTAAAAAGAGGTTTTATTTTTATTAAAATTGATTAATGCTCAGAGAATAACTCAGAGGCTTGAAAAGAAACTTTTCATTATCTTGGCTACTGGAAAAATCATTTTTTTATAACTGACCCTCAGAACTGTTAAGCAGCTGGGAAACCAACTAGTTTTATATATTTTATTTCAAATACCATGGAATTTTCTTTAAAAGAATACATATTTTACTTCTAAAACTAAAAAAGTCCTTGTTGTTTGAGGGAAAAATATAAATGCAAAAATATATAAGTTATTTTAATCTTCTTTCACAAGAAAAGTTCAAAGCCCCCATAATATTCGTAAGATGATGCCCAGCATTAAACTCAAGGTGGGAAGCATCCTAGATAATGTCCACTAGATTAAGATTAATATACTAAGGGTGTTCCCCCTCTCCTGCTCATGGCTGAGCATCCCTGTAACCTCAACAACACCTTCTCTGAAGGCCTGTGATGGCCTCTGCAGCTCTCCTCTGGAGACCACCAGCTACTACAAAGAGATACACAGCATAAATTAATCCAGCTAGATGGCTTTAAAGCCCAGGCAGCTAAATCATGTAACTTAGAGAAAATTGTTGGTTAAATTTAGATTTAACTTAGAAAATAATGAGGTTCTGAAACAAATTTTAAGGTTTCAGGTCCTGTTTCTGTTTTGCTCTCATAAGACAACAACTCTTTTAAAAGCAATTTCTTCACTAATGCCAGAACGAGACAAGCACTGGCTTCAGAAAACCTCTACTGTTTTTGTAGTACAGGCCTCCATTTAATAAGACATATATGTTTTTTAAATAAATTTCCCATGAAAAACAGTGGTTTAAATCGAGGGAAACTGTGCCTCACAAAAACTCAGCAACATTATTGAAACCAAGAGCTTATTTGAGAAGACAGCAGTTTTCACAAAAATCCTAAACATGCTCATTTCTCTGTTTCTGAAGGTAAAGAAACCCTTCATTAATTCCTCCTCAGGCTTACCCATTTGGACTTTTTGGGTGAAGGATCTGGAAGGGCAAACGATACTATGTGGTGCTTCATGGGTGTTTTCTACAGCTGTGGAGGAAAACACTCCCTGGTGCACAGAGGGAACTGCATTTTACATCACGAACAGGCTGTGCACTTTGTTAATGCCCTAACATGAGCCCTGGGACAAACCTGGGCACCAAATCTCTGAGCATTGGCTTTGGAATTCCAGCTGTCCACAGCTGTTCAGACCAAATGTGTCCAGCGAGGTCTCTGCCAGTAGAAGATAACTACATCTATCTCCAGCTGAAAACAATTGCCATGTCTAACTCCTCACACTTCCTTGATGTAGCTCCCAAAACAGCTCACACATCCATGCCACAGCCCAACATTTACCTGCTTCTCAGCCACAGGAGCACAGCCTCATACATTCACATACAAACAGCAGTTCTGCTTACTTTACTCCTTTTTAGCAAATAAATATCTTCTTTTTCTTATTAGCATGTTACAAATGTGTTGTATGCCCAGACTTGAATCAGTGCTGTTGTTATCAGTGATAAACAATCAATTTCCAAGTTTCCTGCAGCAAAATTGGTACCTTATATTAGCAGAGTACCACTACAACGTCTCAAACTACTTTGCTCAGTTTGTTGCCTCTCAGCTTGGTATCCAATGTCTTTTATTTCTTCTGGAAATATATCACACAAAACCACAGTAAGTCAGCAGTCCACAGAACAGCAAGATACTTGTGAAACTGGATGACTCTGGGGAGACATTTCCCTATATTCTGTTGTAGCAAAGGAGTATATTTAAGTGCAAAGTGGAAAGGGGTTGTGCTTCCATCTTCCACCTTCTGCAGAGTGTGAAAGCTATAAGATTCCTTCACAGACCAGGCCCTCCAAGGCTCTGACTATATGTGTGTCCTCAAGGTGTCTTACTCTAACAACATATATCCAGGAGTGTAGATATCTTGGCAAGAGAGTGAATAGGTCTTGCAGCCCTATCCCCCTTCTCAGGTTACATCTAGTAGAGCCCCACATTAATTAGACTACTATTCTTCTAAGCACAGGTATTCTTTTCCTCAGTTTTGGACGTATTAGTTTTGAATGTGGACCTCTGCTCTGTAAGGCAAGTATTTGTAAAGGGCTGAAAAGACAAGCACTAAGTTCAGTGTTAGAGTTTTCTATTGCAAATGAGGGGGAGATCTGTTTGTTTTCCAAATTGCTTTCTTTAATTTACACTGACTTCTTTAAGTTATGGTATCAACTCCAGAATCTACATTTGAAAGCGTGGGATGAGGAAACTAGGATTTACTACAGCAGGAAAATTCTTGTTGTTTCATTAGTCTCTAGTCCAAGAAACCAACATACAGCAGCAAGGCCAAAACTGCCAACTCATGTTCCAGAATAGTGAATGGTAAATCATCGGATATGGGAACGGTGAGGGTGGAAAGAGAAAAAAATGGAATTGTTTACTCCCTTATGGCTTTAATTGAATAACACACACCAAAAAAAGCCTAGTTATAGCAAGAAAAGAAAAAACTCTTGGCTTATGCCTGCAGCAGCCCTAGGTTTTGGACAGAAGCAATGTTATAATGTGTAATTATATAACTTGCTTGAACAGTTGCTTTCCATATGAGAAGTAACAGATTTGCCCAGCTGCATTTTGGCAAAGCCTGAATCTACTATTATTCAGGGTATAACAATTTTGCTGAAATTTGGAAGTCTTACAAAGGTATCTACACATTTCACTGATGGTCTTTGACAATACTTCTCTTCCTAAGAATAATACATGGCCTCAACCCCTTTTCCTAAGGTGCTGAGCCATATTTATCTCCCAGGACTGTCAGTATAATTATGTTCTGACTACAGATGCCTAGGGTTGCACTCCTTCCTCCCTGTGATGAAAGAAAGGATGGAGCTTCAGGAAGCATGAAAGAGGTGCTTTTGAAAGTCTCATTTAAACATTTTATTTTGGATAATCCTATAAATATACAGATTTAATTCAGCCGCTTAGTGGTCTTCACTTTGGGTTATTTTGTGTCTTCTATACCAGTCAGTAACTGAAGTAGGAAACGCTGTCTTCAGCGGTCTTAGAGCAGCAGCCTGTATTTGTTGCTTATATCAGTAACTTAGCTATAACCCCAAAATTGATTACACTTCTTAAAAGTTTGAAGAATACTGGACTTTCAACATTTACGAACCTGAATTAACAGTGGCTGTGACGGTTTTGTCAAGAGTCCTTATCCGATAGCCAGAACACTACTCGACCTCACCAGGTTCCCTGCTGCCACACTAATGTCAAGATCTGGGAGATTTTCAAAACTACACAAAGAAAAGTAATAGGTGCAGATGTTTGGCATGAATATACAGGATCTAAGTTGTTGAGTGTGAGACTCAGCAGAGAAGCCACAAAAATTGTCACAGTTTCAGAAGGTGCCAAAGTGACCTAGTGACCAGAATATCTGCGTCCTCGTCTGGGAGCCAAATATGTATCAACTGGATCTTCCCTGTCATCCAGCCTTTCAAATATTGTACAAGACATTATTCCTCCAAAAATATTTTACAGGCTTGTTTCACCTAGTGTTGGAAAAAAAAGAAAGTTGTCCAAAAAAACCACAATGCAGTGTGAATTAAGAGAGCACCAAGAAGTGGTTCCACAATGCCACTGTATTCTCTGGGGGAGCACGGCAGTCACATAGCACCATAACATTTTCAGTATCCCAAAGGGAAATTACCTCAGATTTCCTGTGTTCTCATTTGTCTGACACATGGTTTTGTTACATTTTATATCTTTAAGTATTTTACGTTCCATGAAATCACTCCAAAAAGCAATTTACCACATTATATTACTTTCTGCTATCTTTATGCATCATCAGAATTTTGAGAACTAAAACTACTGTGGTTTGGAGAATCCATGAAGGCATCTGGCACAATTAGCAGAGCTAAAGAAGAGACTGCATTTGTTGCCAGATGGTCTTCTGTATTTTGCACGAAACAGTTGTTGAATAAAAGACAGGAACAAGCCTGGGACAAGGAAAGGAATGGAGGCATGTGGGTGAGAAGTTTGAATCCTCACAGGTGGACAAAGGAACTGAACCAGTCTCCATACATCCTGTCCAGGTGCTTCAGCCACTTGGCACTTCAGCCCAAGTGTCACCCCCAAAGGCAGCAGTCCCGTGTGAAGGTCTCAAGCAGGTGGAGGAACTTCCTTGAAGCCCAGATTGAACCGCATGACAGTTCAAATACAACATTCACCCCATCTTTAGGTTTCCCCCATGCCAGTTCTGGGCAGCTCTGTGCTTAGCACGGGAGCTGTTTTGGGTCCTGGTATCTTCTCAGTGCTTTGGACACTGTTTAGACACCAGCTATATGGTTGGCTCATATTTTTAATTTTCAGCTGAGTTTTGAAGCCAAGCCTTGACCATGAATTCAGGTGAGGGGAGGAAATTTAAGAAGGAGGTATGAATTTTCCCAAATGGTAAATACACTGAATCATCCTGTGAAATAACAACTTTCCCCACAGTGTGGATGGCTCAGCCTGACAATTAAGAGAAGCAGCTCAGGACACAGATTCTTCTATGAGGAAGGAACAGAAAGTGAAGAAATACACCACAGTTCATGCCTTAAGGAGGACCATTAAAGCAACTTAATAGCTGAACACATTGTCTTATTGAGGCACAAAATGCTTCCTCTACAGGGGTCCTGCTGTACAATCATTTTTTGAAGTGCAGAATTTTGCTGACTTTACATTCCAGTGAGTGATCTGGAGTAGCTTACAAATGTTGCCATATTTATGCAGAGAGAATAACTTCCAACTGCCAGCCCTCCACAGGCCATGAAAACACTCCTTCCCCCAACCCCACAGTTCCTACTCAGTGTTTTGTGAACTTAAGGCACTGACAATATAGTTTAACCAGTTCTTCAGCAGCTGCTATTCTAACTTTCTGCAGCTATCAAGGATTGTGATCTTCTGTGTTTTCAAAACAATTTAAAGAAAACTTCCTGTATCTGTTTGATACAGAGAGGCACATACTCCTGATCAGAAGTTCTGAAAGAAAATAAAGCAAGATGTTGGAATATGCAAGCCACCCTCTGGCCAAGGATGGGTTAATGCAATGCTCTGGGCTCTGCCCCCCTGTGCTAGTAATAGGAATCAGGCTTGTAGGGAAGGATTTCTTGGTGACTGGCCAGCAGGAGAGCCTGTAATCTGCAAAAGATGAGATCTGGGCCTGAGTCAGAAACTTCCTGAGAGTCTTCTGCCTGTCAGAGCCTTGCTAAGTGCAGCCAAGTCTGCATGCAATAACTGGGGATTTCTCCGAGACCGTCTTTGTTTGTCATGCATGCAACGCTCTGCTGAAAGGGAGGAACAGCCAAATAAAATGTGTCACATGCTTTGGCCAGGCAACCTTTGGCTATGAGATTGTGGTGATTCTTAATTGCTTCTTAAGTTACAGTGGTCAAAGGCACATGAAACAGGGACATTTCTTTATCATTAATTCCAAACAGTCGGCTGCCTTCACTGAAATGAACAAGTGATGCTGGAACTGCAAAACAGTGGAAGAAAAGAGTCCAGAGTTTTATTATTGGGGTATGTGGTAAGGTGTAATTCACAGAAGTGAGCAGAGTCTTTTCAGAAGGGTCCATGCGAGGTCTAAAAACAGATAAAAGAATCTGGCTTAGAGAGACTGAGAAAGGCTATAGAAGGCTCATTATTTCAATAGCCTTTCCATTCGGAGAAACTAATTGTGATCAGTGTTCAGCAGTTCACTAACTCAGCCAAAAATCACCCCTATTGAAGTCTAGAGGTATAAAAAAGGTATAAAAAAATGATGAACACTTTGTGTCTTCATTTCAGATCCCTCAGTTAACACACTACTTCTATAAGAATCATAATGGCCAAATACAAATTGAGGAAAATACTAAACACTGTTCTCTATCAACTCAGTTGAGCTGCTTTTTGAGTGAGGTAGTCAGGAGAGATTATTGGTAGATGCCTTTAAACAAAACAACAACAACAACTACAAATAAACCAAACTATTGTTTATGTGTATTTTACTTGGTAGAATTATCAGACCTACGGTGTCAAGAAAAGTATTAGATATACTAAAAAAGTAACTTGTTTTCAAATACAAAAAGTACCAGTCAGGAAAAATCCATGGTGCATCTTCCATTTTAATAATGCATTCCAAAACCAGTGATATCATCCTTGTGCATAGTTAACACCAAGATTTTGATAAGATGATTGATAAGCTTTGTTTCATCCATAAGAAATAAATCAGTATTTTTCTTCTTAAGTTTTTCTTATCTTTTTTGCAGTCCTTAGCAGTTAGTTTAATAAAGAGCACTCAAAGAGCCAGAGTGCCCTCTCGTGGTCCTACATCATCCCTGTTACTTCACTTTAGGAACCAAAAGAAAAAGAAAGGCTGGGTTGCCGGGTTCTTTTTTTGTTTGCTTCCTGACTATTCTACACAAAAATCTTGTACCTATCAAGCCAACATTCCTAAATGTTCTCTTAACAAGGATAATTTTAAGAGCTAGACAATTAAATGTGCAGATCCAGGCTGCCAAAAATCATCCATGTAAACGGAAGTGCAGAAAATAAAACCCATGCTTTATCCCCAGCAATTCCAGACATCACAAAAAACCGAAATGCAAACCACAGCTTAGATAAAGCTCTCGACAGCTACCTTGGTTTGATAAGCTAAACACCAACACTGGCATGGCACAGAAGGGAGGAGAGGGAATTAACCCTCTACATTGAACAAAAGGAACCATCTGGGTAAGGAAAGTGAAGAGAGACTTCCCAAATTAATTCTGCTGTAGCCAAGACAGAGCTGAGAATTCCTTCCGTGAGCTCCTGCTCCCAGAGTGATATCTGCTAGTGGCCATATATCAGGGGGTGTTGTGCACAGACCTTCAGTCACTGTTACTGATTTTGGCCTGTATCACCATCCTCTCAGACATACTACAGCTAAAACAGACCTTCCAGGGGATTTTAACTGTGCTGCAAGGAGGAGGGAAGGATTTAGTCCTTCATTTTTTCCATCCCTCATCTGTTTCTTGGTACCTCATGGGCTGCTTCCAGTTTTCACTCAGGGATGGCAGCTTCCCCTACAGCAGTAAACGGACAATTCAAAACTCTTAAAAATAAGAGACTGTTCCCCAGCTCAGATGAAGAACATCCTGCAAGCAATCAATAGTAGATGGATATTTTAATACCTTGCTCTAGTCCAGCTGCCAGTCACATCATGACTGCCAGTCGTGACTGGACTAACATCTGCTTTGTAACTGATACCACTGAGGGTAGAATAGCAAAATATTCTGATAAAGGACATCAGCTGAGCTGCAGACACGCTGCTCTCAGGTCACCACTGGTGCACTGGTGGTACAATAACAAAACCTAAACTTTCAGAATTAATTCAAGGATAAACAGATAACACCAACATCAAAGACAACCAATTCAATGATCAATTCACTCCCAAGACCAGTGCAGTAGAAATACTGACTGAAAATACTTTCCTAGGTTGCTTTCCCAGGGATTTCAAACATTTTGTACTAAAGACACTCAATAGACATTCAATTTAATTTTTTCTATCATGTCCAAAAGGAACAAAAGTAACTCTGACTCATTTCTCAATGAAACTAAGAAACTAATAGCAAAACAAAGCAGACCAGAAATGAACCATACATATTTTCTAAATATCAGGTCTTTCAGTTCCAATGGAGTTTTACCCTTGAACTATAAAAAAATTATTTAATACATTATTGCCAAAGTTACCCAAAGAAAGGAAAAATACCCTCTCTGGGCAATCTGTGCAAATGGAACAGCTTATTAAGGCTTACTTAATTGAGAACAAGTAAACAAGGCTCTTAGCCACATCGAACCAATTTCTTAAGGCAAACTTCATGGTCTGAGTTCCCAGAAATGCACTGGAAAATTAGCAAAAGGGAATGTCTTTCACTGCTTTGTTTTAAGCCACAGAAAAAAAAGTCAGGCCACACCCACAAAGAGTTGATTTGATTCCCTCTGGCTGTAAGAAGTAACACAGCTTCTAGAAATAAAATTTAAAAAATAAAATAAATAAAAAAAAATAGTAATAAGAAAAGATCAGGTAAAAATCTCTGCTTAGCAGATATTGCAAACCATAACATATGACAGAGAGGCACCAATTCCATTTTCTGTCCTGAAAGCCTCGTGGTGGATTTTACATTCTTTGTTGTTGTTGTTGATGATTATCAGCATCATAATTACCCAAAATTTCCTGTTCCTCAGCTGAAAATCATCATCATAATGGTGATCGATTAGCACAGCTCTGCTTATTTATTTGTCCACATTTGCCAACGTCAGCTGAACAAAAATATGTCTTACTAACCCAAAAGGAAAAGAAAAAAAGTGTGGTTCCTCTCCAAAAAGTGGTTGTGTACAATAAATAAAAAATAATCATTTCTTGCTTAGTACAAACTGCTTTCTGCTGCTGAACTTGGATCTGCTCACGCTACCAACATCTTTACTGGTTTTTTCCCTTTACTAGAACAGATGCTGTGATCTGGGCATTGGATGGGGTGAGATACAGACAGAGGTACAATATGTCAGTGTTTGTTCATTTCAGATATTTATTTTGGATTGTTAGGTCAATGTAGCATTAGATATTGTACTCATAACTCTTACTCATGTTGCCTCAAGGAAAGATTTTTCTGATGGTATCACAAAGTGAAATTTAGCACACTGCATATAATTGGCCAAGCTTTGGAAAGGAGCATTGAGTATTTAAAGGAATCATCCTTTTCAGTTCAGCTTTACTGTAAAAATATTACTTGCTAGAGGAGGGGAACCTCTCTTCAAATCCGAGGAATCATTAGAGAAAATAGCAAGCGCCTGTCCCCGTGGGCTATTCTAACAAAAGATGTGTAGAGCACCTTTATCTGTGACATAAAAGTCCTTGAAGCCACCTAAAACTTTCACTGTACAAAATGTGCAGGTCATATACAGAGAAATGTTAGGAGAATAAAAGGAAATGTGTCCACCCTTGGAAAAGCCTTATGTCATGACAGAAAACTATTAGCAGAAAAAGAGCAGTTTCTTATTCCATGTAATTGCTAATGCTTACTTGGATATCCTATTTTTCAGTAGTTCCACTTAAATCATTGTTGTTTGTGAGCAGACCAAATGGAAGATTTAAATTATTATAACATGAAAATTATAGTCATTTAAGTTAATTTTCTTACTGGTAAAAAATAGGGGATATCAATGAGATTAATTCAGTTAAGAGAGACACTTCAGTAAGTGAGGTTCTAAATCTGCTTTAGCTGGCAATAAAAGATCATTTCCTAAGTAAATAGGGATGTAATTTTGCAGTTTGCTGCCTGTTTTCTGACTACATACCTCCTTTGTTCCCAAGGGTGAGCATTCTTAAAATTTCAACCTAGAACAAACACATGAAAGCGACTAAGTAAGATATTCTCTAGGACACAGAAGAATTTAGACACATTTCTGTTCTAGGAGGTATCATTTAATCTACCAATAAAACCCAAACATACATGTAAATCAAACCCAAACATCATGCTTGTATGTATTTATAGCTCATCAGTTAAATCTCAGTCTCTTGCAAGCATTTTCATCTCTTTAAATTATAAAAAGATATTAAGTGGGCTAGTCTTGAACACGCAAATTTAGTTCTTTCTTGTAAGGATATTTCTAGGTTTTCTGGTGCTCTATCACTGAGGTCTTCCTCAGTATTGCCATAAAATACTATTAAGCATAGCTGTGTCTCTTTTGTCCTCTCTCACTCTATTACATGGACTATTTGAAGTACTACAACAAATAGTAATAAACTTTCTATCAACATTATCAAGGTATATTCAACAACTTAGACCAAGACCAGTAAGTGTGCACTTCAGAACTGTGAATGTTAAGGATTAGCAGAAAAAGGCACTGACAGCAAATTCTAGACCACAACTCCAATACGTCTTCATTTAAGTCAGTATTTACTAAAAGAGAAACAAAATATTTGATGGGTGATCTTATTACAATGGAGTATTCCTAAACCCTTCTGAATCATCAGTAAACTTTTCCATTTCACTTTGCACCAGGTTATTTGACCTACCTATGCTTGGTAAAACCAGCTGGAAAAATGTGCTATAAACCTGGCAATGTATCCAAGCTGAGTTCGGGGTAAGCAAATCGCGAAAGCGAGGAAAAGACTTGGAGGCAGCTCCATGCCTTGTTATTCCTGGGAGGCCCAAGGTGTGAAACTGCAGGCAGATCTGTGTCTTTGGGGGTTGGGCTGATGGATGCTGATGATGATATTCATTAGCACATCTCAGAAGGAGACAACTCAGTTAAGTCTTGTTTTCTCACAGCAGTTCTGCAGCTAATCCAAAAGGTGACGTTAGTTTGCAAAACCACCATATCACTTTGCCTACTGCAGGCAAGAGCTGAGGCAAAAAACACAAACCCTTGTCTTTACATTCCAAGGACAGCAAGTTCCCTTTCAGTTCACAATTACTGAACTATTGAGAAAATGCTCTGGTCAGCTATGATTTACACAGGTTGCTTTAAAATTACTTCACCTGTGGGATCTTCCAGCATAGTTTTGATTTGTTTCCTGAATTTTCAAACTCGATGCACTTCTGGGCAACACAGACATTCAGCTTAAATCTGCAGAGTTAGAGATCCTGTTGTGGCTGTGTAGCACAGGAAATCCACCCTATTAGTTTCTCAGACTTGTAGATACATGGAACAACACCTTTAGAAAAATCAGTTCTTCTGAATGCACTGAAGGAGAACAAGAACACACAGATGTGTACACTGTGGGGAGAGGGGGAATGACTTCTCCTGCATGAGTGAAGCAGCCTCAAGTCGGGTCCAATTTAGTCTGAGGTCTCTTGTAAAACAAAGTCTAATTCCTTAATGTTGATTACTAAGTGCATTTTAAAGTTTGTATTTTCACCAACAGGTGGAGCATCAATTCTGAAGTCATTATCTGTGATCTAAAACAACCTAAATATTTACTAAACAGTAAAAGAAAGTGTATTTCACATCCTGGCTGATGTGAAAACAGAAAAGCTACGCAGAGTAAAAAGGACCAACTATTGTGCCAAGACAGGAAGAGTAAATAGGGGAGTGTGCCAAATAGAAATATAGTGTTTCAGTATCATCATGAAAATATAGACTATTTTTAGCCTAAGCTGTAGTAGAAGACTTTTTCCTTTTTTAACTGATTTTCTATAGCCAGTAAGAGCAGCTTCTAAAAATGACTAAAGTAGTACAAAGTTTAATTACAGAAAAAGTAAAGAAGACAGGCATGTTTCAGAAGTTTGGACATAGAGATCTGGAAAAAGTATTTGGTTTTTCTCAAGTACAGCACTATAATTTCTGAATTTGGGACAAATTGCTAAATTTTAGGGATTAAATCTACTTCTGGATACGCGTAACTTCCATCAACTTCTTAAAATGACCATTCTCCAAAAGTTAAAGAAAATAACATTCCCAAGGAACTTCATAGTCAATAGGCCATTACTTTGGGTCTCCTTGATAACAAACTTTCTCTCTGCTGAAGAATCAAATTAAAATTTCCATACCAGAATGCATTAAGCCTGGATGATAATTCACATACAAATAATCAGAAACCATCTGCTTGCTGTGGTTTTGGAGTCACTTCTGGTTATAAACTCCACAAAATAACAACACTTTAGGCAACATTTGAGGGAAAAATATGAATAATTACTCCTTACAGTATTGCATGGGTCAAAATACTATCATATCATTTATAGTGCCCAGAGGAGCAAAATATTGAAATTTCTTCCTTGATGCAAACCAAGATGTGCAGACTTTGCAGTTCACAGCAAATAGAACTTTGTGGGGCAGAGAGCAAAAGAAGGAGATACACAGAGCAAGGAGAATTTTAGCAAGTGTGGGAACACAAGTAGCAGCTCAAAGGAGAGGGAGGGAAAAGGTCACAGTTTCATTTTAATTAAGTCAGTGTAATCTCATTGATACTCAGCTGGTGTCAGACTGAGAATTTAGGAGGCACATAGAGTCTGTGTTCCAGTAAACTAACTCATACATCAAATTAACCTTCTTCAGCAAATTCCAGCCTCACTGATGACTAAATAAAAACTCTAATCCAATGTTACAATCTCCTATTCCTATAATTTCTGTAGTAAAGTCACAGGACCTTTATTCATTCAAATATTTCTTACTCTTACAAACTACCCTTGTTTTCTTCAAAGAAAATATATTCATGAGTGAGAACTGAAGGATGAGACCAGAAGCATCAGGGTGCTTTTTCACCCTGAAAATCTGGGTTTTTACATAAAATCCACCTGTTCAGGTTATCTGCCCTTTCCTGAAAGAATTTTTCATCTGTTTTCTGATAGGTAGTGATACACCTACACAGAAAAATCAGCACAGACTCTGTTGTAGTCAACTTGCAATCACAGACCTTTTATATATGTTGTGTGTATATACATATATGGAGATATATATATATATATATGTATATAATAGAGTCATAGAATCACACAATGGTTTGGGTCGAAAAGGACCTTAAAGATCATCCAGTTTCAATCCCCCTGCCATAGGCAGGGACACCTTGCACTAAACCAGGTTACTCAGAGCTCCATCCAACCTGGCCTTAAACACTTCCAGGGTTGGAGCATCCACAGCTTCTCTGGGCAACCTGTGCCAGGGCCCCACCACCCTCACGGTGAAGAATTTCGTCCCAATACCCAATCTAAACCCTCTCCCTTTCAGTTTGAAGCCTTCCCCCCTTGTCCTATAACTACATGTTCTTATATCTCTTATTATATTTTTTTAATTATATATATTTTCAGCAGCTTTGATGTACAATAGAAGAGTAAAAAGTTTCCTTTAATTGGAACAGAATTCAAAGAGTGACAACACCTTTCCTGCAGAGGAGTGCAGTATCTCGTAATGATAGTTTTTTATGACACAAATTAGAGCACTTCTCTACTCTGTGAAAACAACAAAATGAAACAATTTTTGCCTGGTGTTGTTACATGGGAAGCCATGTGACAGTACAGTCATGACAGTATTGGGTAGATCATAGTGAAAATAAGAATTTGGTTGGTACCAAGGTCACCAAGATAACATCTTTAAAAGCACTTTGGGAATTTAAAAAACACTCAGAAGATTATAAGGATACAGGCAGGCCACAGCTTATCACATCATTTGTGTCAAAAGCAGACAAATAGAATGATTACAAATTAAATTAAACAACAGAAATATATTATTAAATCTCCTTCCTAAGTAATAAAGCAAAAACCAAACCCTTTGATGATCTTATATACGACTTAAAGAATGGGGATATTTTAAGAGTCCATTTTCCTCAGTCAAATTCAATTGTTGTTGAAAATTACATCCATGAGAGTTTCTTTTAGTGTCTTGGGAGTTAAAAAACCCACCCTGAAAAAAATCCAGATACAGCATAAGCTTTTTTGCAGTCCATGGCATGTGAGCAAGAGGTTTTCCTGAATCTGCTATTGTTGAGGTCTATGCTCTTAGCTAACAGTTGCCAGAAAAAACAAAATTTAATAAATGAGCTAAGATGTCAAAACTAAATTAAAATTAGGAAATTAATTGCAAAACCTTTTACTGACATATGGTTCTGAACATAATGTAATTTAATTTTACTTTGTTAATTATCCCAATGTATTTGCTATTTTATCTGCCCCTTTTACACATTATGTATTTCTGAAGAGAAATCATTTTTAAAACATAGTTGAAATTAATTTATCTTGATTATAAGCCCCATTTCAGTCCCAGTGAAACCATATTTATTAAATTTCAGGAATACATTAAATATGTGATAAAATCTGTTGCATGACATGAGAAAAAAAACGGGGGAAAGAATTGGTGAAGGTCACATATATGAAAGCTTAAGAAGAGATTAAAGTCATGCCGCTGATCTTCTGTAGGTCCTAAAACAGACTCCTCTACAAGCAATTAGTAATATTTTCACCATGCCAAGAGGATGCTGCACACAGATTTCTGGGGAAAATCGCTATTTAAAAAAGGAGAGTTGAAATCAAAGAGAAATCCAGCTATTCCCACGAGGGTTGTTATGTTTGAAATTCAAGATTCTTCAGTGCTACTCAGGCTGACCCAGGGAATATGCCTTAAGTGTCCTGAAGTTCAACAGATGGAAAAAGCTCCAGTACAAATTAATGTTAATTCGATTAATTACATTGTTAACCTGTGATAAAAATACGAACTCTATATGAGTTTTCTGTAGGTTACCTAAAGCAAAATGACTGAACTAGATAAATTAGAGCAGAGCACATCCTTAAGCACAGAGCAACACATTTCCTCTTGAATTTTCCTACAGAATTACAGTATTTGTAACGTAGCTGTATCTCATGCAGTGACACTAGAAAGCTGTGTACCCCTGGTATCAGAACTAAGAAAGGGACACTGCCTGGCCACTGAGAACCTTAAAGCAGCTCTCTTCTGGTTCCAATGAAAAAAATTGAATTAAAAATTAGCTCCACAAATGTGCACAAACTAGCAGTTAGGCATTATTTTGATGGGAATTTTGCTGACAGAGAGATCTAATAATTTCTGTCACTTGATTTGTAGCTTCATTTTATCACTTCTGTTCATCAGCATTGTCCAATTTCCAAACATATTTTCTCTGCCTTTCAAACTGAATACTTAAAATAATGCTTCATCAAGACCTGGCAGGTCATAAGTGCTAGACAAATTCCTCTCACAGACCCTTGACCAAAGCAGAGTTTTTATGGAATTGCTGTAATGTAATTTTGTCTAACTTTTAATGTTCTGATTTGCAATCTGTGGATTACATTACCCAGGAAGGAGATCAGCAGTCTCTTGAGAGTTGCAGAGGTTGCAAATAGTTGCTAGAGTAGAGTTTTGGCTCATGCCACGTGCTCTGCTGCCTGACTAGAAACAGTTTTATTGTTGGATTCATGTGCTCTTTGGGAAATTTGTTTTATGGTAGACATTTCACTGGCTTCTAGCTCACAAAGAAATTGTGACTGTCTCTGTTGACAAACAATTCCATGTAATACAAATTGAACAAGAACCTTTCAGAAGTATTTCTTCAACTTTTTTCTTTAAACTGGTATGGAATATTGTGATATAAAAATTCTACAGAAGTAAACCAAATTACTGAGTTTCAAAGCACTTGATATATCAAAAAATAAAAAAGTTATACTTGATCTTCAGACTGAGACCAAAGCTGCAGAAGCTACCATGTTCCTATGGAGTGGTGTGAATGTGTATTCCTGGCTCTGCTGTCAGTTGAAGTGTCTGTGTGTATCTTGGACGTGCCATATGGCAGGGAACTCACTGTCCTGGTTATTACCTGTGGAAGCAGGAAACCTGAACCTTCAACTGGAAATAACTGTAATTGTGATCCACCCTGGCAGGGAGCCTGGAGCCATATATTGTCCCTCTGTGGGCTCCTGTCCACTCCCACGGATGCCACAGCGGTTTGTCAATACAGACAGGGAAGGAAGAATGAGCCTATAAAAATTAAAGGCAGGCTGAGAAAGGAACCCATAAATAAATGACACTCAGTGCATTACACGTGGCTGTTGGCCAGGGCTTGCACTTGGGTGTAAAGTGAGTGCAAACATACTGAAGTTCCCTGGTTACACTTCCCTGCTTTTACTTGCTCATGTCCTCAGCTACTTCATTACCTCCTGAGGATGATTATCTTCCACATAGCCAGCTAAAGAGGTAAAAATATTATTTTTTAAAAGTAGAGAGGATACCATTCTTGTATTGAGTCAGTTCTCTGTGTTTCCTATTCAGTTTGTGCCAGTCAAGTGGTCCAAAGCGCAGAAGGAATCAGAAACTTTCATGAAGGGAATTCTCCGGTAGATAAGAACCTTGAAGAGATAAAGGTGCAGTTTCTACCCCTAATTTCACACCAGCTGAAACACATATTAAAAGGGAAACAGAGACTATTTATCCTTGGAAAAAATACTGCTAGTACAAGCAAAGGCACATAAAAGAATTTGTTGCAATTGATAGCAACTGTTTAAATCATGTTGAAAAGAGGTGAGAAGGCAAGGATAATTATGCAGAAATAAAGGGAGATCATGCTGCTTTCCAGTGTCAGCTTAAATTATTCTTCAAAAATTATTCTTCAAAAGTCAGTGCTACAGCAATTCCCCGATGGTTCACACAGCCTGGAATTTCTTTACTTCTTTCTCTAAGTAGAACACATTGACAAGCAAAAAGTAGCAGTGTACATTGACATTTACATTTCTACTTCAGCATGTTATCTAATTTTTTACATAAATCTAATTTATTTTCTATTTCCATGTAGAAATACTTATAGGAGTATTATATGAAATATATAGTCATCCTTGCCTGTTAAGCAATATAAGTTTTAGGTTTCCTGTACTTTCTTTATTTTGGTCAATTTTTTAATGAATAGATACACTGATGAAAAACAACCAGAAAAATGACAGCTAATAATAAGGTCAGAAG
This sequence comes from Pachyramphus minor, assembly GCA_013397135.1. Classification (NCBI taxonomy): domain Eukaryota; kingdom Metazoa; phylum Chordata; class Aves; order Passeriformes; family Tyrannidae; genus Pachyramphus; species Pachyramphus minor. Next base: position 27,746 of record VYXB01006747.1, read on the forward strand.
ATACTTTAAAGTGTTATATGCAGAAAAAGAACAAATCTATTAAAATTTATTTCTGCACCAATAAAACTAAAAATGCTTTAATCCTCCCCAGTATTATATTTAGGATACACACTGCTTCTATATCGAGAGGTTTATCTTGAAGGAGACTCAGTACAGACCACAGAAGTCTCAATATTTTTCATATCCTAATTCTTAAAAATGTATGCAAACTGCTTAAATATAAACATCTAAAGCAAAGTAATTATATAATTTGTGAGCGAAAGAGTAAGAAGAGAAGGTAATCCAAATGTTAACCCAAATTAACCTCTAAAAGCTAAATTCTTCCTATCTATGTAAATTCCATAGTAATTCCAAAGAAGTAAGCTATTTTTTATTTACATTGCTCTATATTAAGGGACAAATGGGTTTCTAATTTGTGATCTCATCTTTCAACAACCTACAAGTGTATGAGATGTTACTCCACTGAATTCAGACACCATTGATACAAAACAGCAAAGTCTCCAGTTCATCAATGAACTACAGTTAATCAATTGATTTAATGATAATTGATTTAATGTGATTCCTGTGAGAAGTACATTCCACACAATAACAATCTTTCAAGGCAAACAGGCATTTGTGTTTCACTGTTCCATGGCCCCCTACTCTTAAAACGTTTTCCTTCTTCTGGTTGAATCAAAACCAATCATGAAGATTTTTTTTTTCCCCCAGAAAAGCGGTCCAAAGTTGTGACAGTATATTTGCAGTTATCCTGGGTGACACTGCTGAAGAAGGTAAAGTCTGCAGCCCTGTTTCTTACCATATACTGTCAGAGCCCTAGGAAACCAGACTGGATGCTATTGATTCCATAACACAAGGGAGTTATTCCTATGGGACAATTCCTACAGTGAGGGGCTGCCTCTCCTAGTAGCAGTGAGAGCTGATCTCCCTTTCTGCCCCCCCCTCCTTCAGTTAGCAGAAGCAACCGTGTCTCTCTGACCTTCCCTCCTCCACACAGGTACAGGAAATCTATAGAGTGGTAGGAATGAAGCATAGTGGAGAAAAGGGAACTCTAGGGGAAGAAAACAGGTTATGGAACCCCCAAAAAAGAGCACGGATGCAAGGGGCAGGGAAGGTTACGTACTTTCACAAAGGTGGGAGAGGAAAAAAGCAATTACACAGCCTTTCACAACCCCTTAAAACGCCCCTGGTTTCTTACCCGTTCAAATTCTTTACTAGTTCTCTCTTTCTCTGAGTGCCAAACCCTTTCTCTCTCCCTCTCAACTTCCCTGTTTTCTTCAGCACTCTTCTCATTTGCACCCTCCTTATCTGCTCCAGCTTTCATTGATCCCATCCAACTGCTTTTCATTCAACAGCTTTTCACTACCCCTGCCAGAATCACATCTCCACAAAATTGAACTTTGCTTGCACTACCGAGGAGCTCTAACCCAGTTTTGCCTTCACTGTTGAGGATCTTTGATCTAGTTTTCAGTCTCCCAGATTTGGAAATGTTTATCTGGTCTCCAGTCCTGCAAGGTCTAGAGCAGAATCACTCTGTTTCATACAGAAGTAATTCTGCCCAAAGAGAAGTCTAAAGCCAGGCATTAGTAGAGAGATTCACCGTGACAGAAAGCAGGCAATGTTATAGATACCAGCTGGCTCACTGAGTCCTGCATTCCTTTCTACATTCTGTGTTTTTTAAATTTGTCTTTGACCCCTCTGAATTTCTTTCTCATATCAATACGTATTCAGTCAAACAACTTTGTGTTTTACTTAGTTAAATAAACAAGGATAATATACTGCTTTTAATTTAAACAAAATGCAGAAACTTGACACAGCATCTCTTTTTACCAGCTTTCAGACTGCATGTGAAATTATGTGCCTTCCCCTCTCCCCAGCGACAGAGCTGGAGACGAAACCCAATTTGCATTATTGTTTTCATAAATGTGTATGCAGATATTTAGACATTGATCAAACCTAGTGCTGTTCAACACATGTTACGAAGAATGAAAGCCAAAACACTGAAACTTTTGCATTCCTAATGAGCAAACTGTTCCCTTTTTTATTGTCTTAGTTCTGGTGCATTGCTGGATTCAGATAGCTCTGATAAATGGAACGATACAGAGGTCTGTGCAATAGTGGAACACTGTGCAGGTGTACCTCATTAATGTCAGATATGGAAAGATGGTTCCTCAGAGACTAGAGATTTATATAGCTGAGTGCTTTACATATTCTGTGCTGAAACAAGCTAGATGCCACAAGTCTAGGCCAAAGCAAAGCCAAAGTTCACAGCAAGACTCTACAACATAACTAGCAATCAACTATCTTAAAATGGAAAGCAGAACTTCTGCTTTAAAAGTATCATGGGACATAAACTCACATTTACTTTCAAGTTCCACAGCAGCTTGAGTCAGAATCTCCTTTTTTTTTCCCCAAGTTTCTCATAGGGAAGGGTAAAAGTATTATTGCAAGAAGAAAATACGCATTGCTTTCTCAGAGGAGTTCACACCATGCAGTCCTTCTATTGATTGGAGCACCAGTTCTTTGGAAGAGGGAGCTTTAGCCCCCTGTCAGTGCTAATTGGTACAGCCTCCAGTTCCCCATCATGAGGCAGAATTACAACCCTGAATCTTCCTCGGACATAGGACAGTGGGTCCTGGTTTATATCACTTGCCTGTGATCCTTTCCATTAGAATTGTAAAACTAATATCAGAACAGATTGCACTTTTGAACTCAGGTATTGACTGTTCTTCCCACTACAGACTAGAATTTGCTGGTTTTACTCCTAAATTTTCCTATATCCTTTGGATTTCTCATGCATAAAGTAAATAGACCCAATAGTGTTTTAATAAAATTACTTCAGGAGCCACACATTAACTCAATTTTTAAGTCATACAGAAGATCAATAGAGCATTCATTTTAAAATTCTCTCACCTTTTCAAATTACAAAATCTCTAGCCATTTCAGTTTTAAAAATATATATTTTAGTCACTTCAGATAATTTAAATAGACTTTTGGAATTTGTTACATTCCCGACTCATTTTTACTTCCAATTTTTCTGATTCCTATCAAACTTTCTCTTCTATTTTTTAGCTGGCAGGCTAAGTCCCATTGCACTGAAGGTTTCAGCAAGACACACATCAGTAGGAACTTTCACTGGGCTGTCAGTACACAAAAATATCACCATAAAACATCCACATATTCTCTGTGGAAACAAGTAGGACAGAGCAGAAAGGGAATGTGAGAATGTTTTGTGTACCCCTTAATATGGCACTGAGTGCCAAGGAACCTGTGCAAAGGTGGTACTGCCAATCGAGTTACTGCTTGTCCAGTAGTAGAAGGAATCATGGATTCTTAAGCACTTCTATGCAATTCTCCCCCTTCCCTATCACAGGATATGACTTTTGACATGATCTGTTGGTATGAACTGGATTGTTATGGCTTATACTTCAAGGCAAACATCTGTAAGTATTCCTGTAAATATTGGAAATCTCACTGCACACATGTTCTAAAGTCTGACCTCTTCAAGGCAGGAAAAAGGGAGGTTAGATTCCAAATATAAAAGGTGTTTATCTTTTAAATTCCTAATAGGAAAGACTGCAGTTGTCAAAAACATGAAGTTTTTCACTTGATTGCATATGCATCCATTATGGATATTTTAAGGCACACAGCAATGTGATTCACATCTCCAGCTTCAGGAGGGGACTGCAAGAAAGACATATGCAGTAATACAGAAAGACTCTTTCACTTATAAAAAAAAAAGAAGTCCAGCAATTTTGATGAACCGTCTCTACATACATGACAGAAGTCAGGCTTCTGCAAAGTTAACCAGTTTAGGAGATTCACAGCAGTTTTAATTCAGAGGTTGAGAAAATAATTGCTATGACAGTGTTCACAGTCTGTTGGCCGTGTGACTTCAGAGTAATGAGAGATTCAAAGGAATCTATGCCCAAATGAACACAAATTGATATATGGAATGGATGGATCTGTTTTGTTCATGGTTACTGTATGTTGTGTTACTTTGAAAGGCTGAGCAGCAAGGAGAAAAGCTCCCTGTTCCCATGGAACTGGCTACTTCTCTCTGAGTCAAGGAGAGACAGGAGAGGCACCACCTCAGAGCAGATAAACTTGCTCAGCACAGAAAAGGTTGTGGAGTGCAGTCTGCAGCAGCCAGAGAAACCTGCTGCAAGAACAAAGTTCTCTTGTTACAAGCCTCAGAGGTGACTAAATCCCTCCCTCCCCCATCCATGCTTTTTCCAAGGACATGCAGGATATTCTGCACAAGTCTCTGCAGCGCATCAGACCATGACACTCTACTAGGAATGGCAGTGAATCTGAAGACATCTCATTCAAGGACACGACATGTAGAGAAGAGTCACGTACAAATATTTTTTTCCGTCTGACTCTGCAGAAAGTTTTTTTCAACTCAGTAGAAACTCATAGTTCTAATTTGTGCTTCAATAAAATTAAATTTTGCAGTTCAATGCTCTTTTTATTTTTGAGGGGAGAGCTTCACAACTGGAAAAACGGATCACAAAGACACCTTTAAATGGAGTCCTGTCCCAACCTTTCCTCCTCTGCCTTGCTATGGTTTTGTGAGGGGCTTATACAAAAATAGAACCTTTGTACAAGAATTCTGACTCTAAGGCAAGCTGAGAAACTGAATTGTTTATTATTATTATTATTGTTCCCATCAAGACCTGTAACAAGAGTATTGCCATCAGTAGATCTTCTTTGCCCCTGTCACGAAGCATACAGCTTTGAAGTGAAAAGGAAAAAAAAGCTGGCTTTGCCATTAAAGAAAGAAAACAATAGAGGGAAATTAATTCACCTTTCAACACCCTTCAGAACAAAGAGTAGCAACCAGCATCCCCCAGAATAATGCAGGTCATCCCTGCTGGTACCAACATCCAGTCATGGATGCAGAAACCATAGGCTATTGATGAGGATTCACAAATGAAATTGAAATTAACCCGGTAAATACAGAGGGAGATTTTCAAAAGTGTTTATCTCAAGGCCAAATAACTCCAGTGGGCATTATACAACTTGTGTTCAGGGCAGATTAGACAGACACCAAGCCTTTCTGGAAGTCCCACACATAGGGCTTAACTTATAGCTCAGTTATTGTCATGTAAACCAGATATTCACTCAGGACAGCTGAATGACATTAGATCAGACTCACATCCTTACAGCTCTGACTCCTGCCAGGCATACCAGGTTCATTTCATAATAGACTCCAGAGCAGATTGGGAACTTGGGAGGCTATTTGATCCACCTCACTGCCAGTAGGAAGGATCAGATAGACACAAACCATCTCTCATACATGTTTTTCTAATCTGTTCTTAAAAATGTCTCTGACACCTGCTCTGTTTATCTATCATAGGTACAGATTGCCAATAAATATTTGACCTCATAAAAACACAGTCTCTAACCTCAATGCAGTTATTTTTACATATCATGACTGAATTGTATTTTTAAATACTTAAAAACTTTGCTGAAATTGGTCAAAATGCTTTAAAACTCAAATATTATCAGCTGATTCTAGTATAAAATTATTAAATCTAAGATTATTTTCTCCATGGGAACTTTAATGAAATATTCTATGCCATCATTCACGTTATTAATGAAACTGTAAACAATAATGAGCACAGGAGATACTCCTAAAGAACTCCATTTGGTGTATTTTTCCATTTTGTTGGGAATCTTTGATACATGGAATATGAATTTCCAGCAAAATCTGCATTCACCTGTTAGTAATTTAATCCACACCAACTTTTACACATTTGTTTAGCTGGATGTCATCTGGGACAGCCTCAAAAGCTCTTTTAAGTTGATGTGATATGTGTGGCTTCTATTCTACACAACGAATCCTGCCAGAGGTGAAAATTAGATTGCTTTAACAGGATTTATCCTGAAAACTCCATGTTTGTTCTTTCTAGTCACTTAATTACCTGCTAGGTAACTGCAAATAGATTAGTTGATTATTTGGGTTTCTTTATTTTTATGACATTTTTGACTTGGGATGACTCATGTATAATTTTCTTTTAATAATTTCATCGTGAAGACAGGCATGGTTACCTCCCAGGAATCTCATCTCTTCTTTATGAGTCCTCAAATACACCTGCCAAAAAGTTACTATCCCCTCTGTCTTATATTACTAAACCAATTTTATATTCAGAAAGACACCCTGAAGAACTAAGGTACATGTATATGAATAATAAAAGACATGAACTGTCACTTCTTAGTGATAAAAACATATCAGAACTTTAATGAACCCCTTTAAAATGTTCACTTTTATCTTTCAGCAGATCTGATGAGGATATATCAGGCTGCTCATTTTTAATCTTTAGTATTGTATACTGAAAGTGTCAGGCATATAATGATTCTGCCTAGTAATGTTTCACTGCAGTGTGTATTATAGAATGACTGACAAGTCAAAAAAGGTAAAAAGTTTTTAATGTTTTTTGCAAGCCAGACTGCAGCTATTAGCCAAGCAACATTTTCTTTTAAGAAAATGTGGAAAAACAACGTTCCAGGTGAACATCTCTCCACATCCCAGAAGTCTCACTCTATTTTTAAAACAAATTCCAAACAAAAACACAGTAACTCAAACTGGTGGGCTACAGCCACTTGCCAGGTTTCAATGCAGGAGAGAATCTGAGTGTTTTCCCTGCAAGTCCCAGGCATCCCAACCCCACGAAACACTTGCTACAGCCAGAGTGAGCACCAGATTGCCTCCTCTTTCTCCCTTCCTTTTTGCATTTTGTACTAGACAAACAATTTGCCTAAAATGTAATAAAATGGCCCTTTTGCCCCTTGGTTTGTAGATCAAACTCTCAAAACGCAGTCATCTCAATTTCAGTAAAACAAACAATAGCAACACCCATGACCACAAGAGTACTGCCAGTGTTTTAGGCAAGATTATCTGCCACAGCCTTTTGTGGGAATACAACAAAAGCGTGTGGCTGTCCCCTCAGTGCAATAACTTTGACCAAGAAAGTTAATAAATCATGTTTTAATTGCAAAAAACTGTGCATTTCACAACCTATTTTCGAATAAAGGTTGGAGACATGGAAAATGAAGCTGAGTGCTACAGACTAACTTAGCCAGAGTGTGGAAAGCCTGGCAAAACTACACTTGCTCTTAGACATCACAACTAGGGAGAAGCCATTCCACCAAAAACCATATCGAAGAGTTGAACTAAAAAACTTCAGAGAAGCAATTTCAAATTAAACTGAAGAGCAGATTTCAGCTGTTATATGACCAGAGTCTATCACAAGAAGGCATCATGAATGTGTCACACTCCTTTTCGTATGGCGGTACAATTGCAGCTGGCTCCCAGACAAATAAACCTGCAGACCTGCTAAGAGAGGCTGTGTGCAAATATGTTAAGAAAGGAAACATGCCAAAGCAAGCATCAGCACTTCAAAAACACTTCTGGAGATGGCTTTTTTCTTGGATAAAAAGAAGAGAAAAAAAAAAAAAGTCAGGACAAGGCAGTAAAAAATGGAGGTAAAAAGGCAAGAGGAAGTATCTTGCCAAGAATGTTGAAGTTGTTGCTGTGAGAAGTAAGAGTAAATCACTTTATTAGTTCAACAGAGTCACAGTAAGCTAGTTTACGTTATCTGGATATCAAGGATAAACAGAAAAAAATTAATACAGAGAGAAAAAACAGGAAGTGTCACTTTCCAAGGACTACTTTGCATCGCTGGACACTTCACCAATGAGATTACATTCCCAGAACTATACATTAAACATGTTGCATCACAAAGTGGGGACTGGAAGACCTACAAACAGTTAAAGTTTGCAAAAGTGGAGGCAGTCAGGGAACCATGAAAAACCTTTATTATAACAACACTTGAAACTGAGATCCCAAAAGAAGAACCATACATGAGTGTGACTTAGTGTAACAGTCATGGAGGTGACAAAACCTATGGACATGGTCATTTTAAGTTCCTCTTTTTTTTTTTTTTTTTAGCTTTTAAGAGCTGAAGTAAAGCAAGAACAAGCTGCATCTCATGTGTTGGACAGATTTTTACCCTCAGTACAATCATCAAAGAGAGCATCAAATATCATTTTTACCACTCAGCACAAACTTCATAGATTTCCCCAGCACATGGGGATCTTCTATCACAAACCACTATAGAACATCTTGAATTGTTCTAAGTAAAATTGTTGCCATCATTATGGTGGAGCTTACATAGTTGAACACAGGTTTGAAAGAATGGTTAATCAAACAGATTGATATTAAATAATGATGTTATCATGTTTGGTATTGCCATTAACTTTAATATTAGAAATACAGAGATATGATATAGGCATTCCATTTCACAGTAAGAAAAGATTCTGAAGATCCAGACTTTATTAATGACGTAGCTTTGAGTGCTAGCTCAACAAAACAGCAAAGACAAAAGCAGTCTTATATTACCCCTAAAAAAAGATTTTTCTGTTATGAGAAAAAAACCAAAATTTAATTAAAACCAAAGTAAACTCTAACTCAATCACTTCATTAAAAAGACAAAGTAACTACAACAGTAATCAGTCCATTTCCACACACTGGCAGTAATGAATGAAAAATCTACAGGATTTTCAGAAGGAAATCATTAATAAAAGGGCAAGGTGGCAGGTGCATTTACTAATTTAAGCAGGACTTGATCATTAAAATCTCTAATTTCACAATTAATCTGTGCACTTGTGACACATATTGTTTCCATCATACCATCGATCTGAAAGTTAGACATCAACTAAAACAAGCATAATACACCTTATCGTTAAACTTATCAATAAAGAAAATGGAAATATCCAGGACATGTTAAAAGATTGTCAATCCAAACTATCAAAATTACCTTTTCATAAATCTCCTGGGAAGAGATAGTGTATGGGGACTAGAACTCTCATTCCTTTTCATAGAATCACAGGTTCATAGAATGGTTTTGGTTGGAAGAGATCTTAAAGATCATCTTGTTTCAACTCCCCTGCCATGGGCAAGAACACCTTTTACTGGACCAGGTTGTTAAGAGCTCCAACCATCCTGGCTTTTGAACACCCCCAGGAATGGGGATCCACAACTTCTCTGGGCAATCTGTTCTAGTGTCTCAGCACCCTCACAGCAAAGAACTTCCTCCTTATATCCATCCTAAACTTACTCTCAGTTTGAAGCTATCCCCCCTTCTCCCGCTCTTACAGGCTCCCTTCAGTTACTGGAAAGCCAAATTAGGTCACCCTGAAGCCTTCTCTTTTCCAGTCTGAACAATCCCAATTCTTTCAGCCTTTCCTCATAGCAGAGGTTCTCCATCCCTCTAATCAACTTGGTGGCCTCCTCTGGACCTGCTCCAACAGGTCCATGTCCTTCCTGTGCTGGGGATCCCAGGGCTGGATGCAGCACTGCAGGGGGGGTCTCACCAGAGCAGAGTAGAGGGGCAGAACCACCTCCCTCCACCTGCTGCCCACACTGATGTGGATGCAGCCCAGGACATAGAACATGGTCCAGAACCATTTTAAGACAGAATAAAGCACTATCAAACCCAAACAAAACTCTGATACTGCAGAAAGAATTCAGACTTCAAACGAACAGGTATAAAAGGTATAAACCAGGCATATTTAAAGAATATTTGCTTGGATTACATCCTATTTATAGCTCTTGCAACCAAATCACTTGCTGAGAATTCAGCATAATATGAAAGAACAGAAGTACAACATACTAGATCATTAGTTATAAAAGAACAGGAGTCCATCTGGCAACCATGTAACAGATATTAAAAGACTATTTGTACATGGAACTTTAATTTAAAGTGTTTCTCAAATTTGATCCTTACAAAGTTTTGAGTTTATTTCAATTGGGCCCAGTCAGCTTTATAGCATGTATGAAAATATGTAGAACTGCTTCAGGTTATTGCGCAGACGTGCTGCCAAAGCCATGCATTCTGCATTTGGGATTAAAGTTTTCTACAGACACAGGAGTTCCAGTAAAAGAATCCATGTGCCTAAAGAGTAGCAACCAGTGACATGTTAGATACTCTAGGACATTCAAGAGTTTTGCCTGCCTAGGTCTGACAAATGGAAGAGCTGCTCTTCCTTATCAGCAGCTGAAAACCAGATGGGATAGCTCAAAGCACCTAAAATAACACTAGATACCTACCCTTGAGGTACCTGACTCATTGCTGTATTCTTGTCTGTTTTATTAAAGTACCAAAAAAGAAGTCTGATTAAAACATGTGCAGTATGAGGTACAAATTATAGGCATAATTTAATAATTTATATTACGAGTTTAGTCCGTGCAAACACATCAAACAAACAAACTGAGGGGATAGTTTCTTTTTCACAGCCTTGCTGTTAATCAGTGTGACTAATACTAATTTATCTGCATTCATGGCACATACCATTGTTTAGATAAAAATATTTCATTTGGAGGAATATGTTTTTGAATAATTTTATCCAGATGTTGGACAGAAGCTTCCAAAATAAAAGAGTTTACAAATGCCAGATCTTATGCCCCTTATTTATTATCACAGCTGGGAAACAGGATGCTGTCATCCAAACATCCAGTGTAGGACCACCTGGTTTGACACAGGGAGATGTGCAAGTAACTAGTCCTGTTATTGAAGTGGGACACTAAAATGAGATTTAAACTACAGTTCATGTTGCAGCCAAGATATTACCAGACAAAGAATGAGTGTGGGCAGGGAATGACAACAAAAGCAAAGCAGGAGGGCAAACAATCACATCCCTTGCTCTGTCTCCTCTGTTAATAATGACAGACAACCCATTCATTCTTCAGGAACCTGTTACCTGTTCTAAAAAGTCCAAGCTGTGTTTCAGTCAACAAGCAACACAAAAGACTTCACAAAACTATCCAGCAATGCCTGATGGCCAGTCTTGAAACAAACTAAAAAATATCTTAGGAGAAAACAGTGTTAATCTCTCCTGATTTCCAGTACAGTTTTGTATAATCTATATTTAGCCCCTTTCCTATAGCAGTTTACTGCGTCAAACAGAAAATGCCTTTGATGAATCTAAGCAACGACAGAAGTTACAGAACACAACTTTTCCCCATCCAAGCCTTTCCTGTCCCACCAAACCTAATAATTTTTAATAGAACAACTGCCTTTCCAGTTTTGTGCCGTTTTGTCCCACAACTTCACAAGGCTTAGCCCCATACTGGCAAATATAATTGGCAAAATATTAATTAAAGAAACAAATAATTGTAACTAATTATTAAGAAAATCACAAGGAACATCTGATCAGAATCAGGTGCAACGCTTATTGTTCTTTAAACATATGGCTGCTGGTCTGGGCACTGATAAAAAGGGCTTGAGCCGCTTTTCTACTGTCAGAAAAGATTCTCTTGCCACATTATATAAGATTACAAAAGCCCTCATTCATGAAGAATATGTGCAAAGGTTAGTCCCCCAAGGCAGTCATATCACAATACAGTTTTAATCATTTTTTTATCAGTTCCATTGACACCAGCTTTGAAAAATATTATATAGCAAAAGCATAATCTGATACACTATCCCAAATAAACAGATGGAAGAAATTTAATTCTTCTGTACCTTTTTGCTCCTATGCCTATGAAACTCTTCTAAGGATAGACATTCCCTAATTTTTTGAAGTCACAAAGACAAAGCAGACTACTGCTGAAGTGAATTCACTCCTGTCCTTTCAGGTGACCCATGATGTTTTCTCAAAACATTCAGTAACATAAAATCTGGGAGTATTAGCAACAAGACATGTACTTTTTATTTATACACCCAAGTCACAAGAATGTTAATGGAAATATTAATTTCCAGCTTCAAAATGATAACTCTGCATCAAAATCACCTCTAGAAAGGAAACAGTGCAATTACCCCCTTTCTTTCATACTTCCACTGTAGGGAGCACTAAAACAAAACCTAAAAAACTGANAGGAGACCAGTCCAAAATATTAAGACGCTGTGTGATAGCAGACTCACCAAACAGACTCACACATATATGCATTAAATCCTCAGAAATATTTGTGTTCTTATATATTCTTTTTGACTGTCTTAATGGCAAAACACCATCTTCCCCTCCCGGTCACACACAAACAGCCCCAGGGAAGTCACTGGTGTTAAAAAGGAAAGCATTTGACCCACCCTTTGACAGAAACAATTAGCATGCTTGTTATAAGAGCAAACGGACTAGGCTAAGGTTAGGGTTAGGAAAATGGGAAAGAGAAAAGAGCCCTGGAATCAGTAGAGTGGGAGGCAGTGAGTGAGGTGAGGCAGCTGTGCTGTTATCCTGAACGAGCTGCGTATGGGCTTAAAAACAACAGGTGCCCTTTGTCACCTTCAGAATCTCTCCAGACACACAGCTGAGGGTGAGTTTTAATATTCATTATATGATACAAATGTGTGTGCTAGGAAGGTAAATTCTAATGAAAACTTGTTAAATGTGTTTTTAAAAGAATTATCTCTCTAATTTCATAATGCTTTTCTTTCAAAAAAAGAAAAGTGAGTGTTGCTGTACTTACATTTAATGTATTTCAAGGAAAAATGACATAGTTACTGACTTTTCTGTGTGTGTGAGGATGATGCAAATTGGCCTATATATGAAGAGACTCCTGCTTTACTGTCATTTTTGAAAGGAATTTCTCCAACAATGCCATTCAGTGGAAGAAGCCTGTTTTTTCCCCACTTGTTGCAATTCAAATAGTTATAAAATCTGGCAAAGAGAATGCCTGGGAGTCTCTCATTTTGTGTCAGTCTGAAAAAGGATTGCTGATTTTTAAATAGCTGGTTTTCAGCTTCTTGTTCAGAATCCCTTATACAGCTGAATATGCCAGCTTGTCCCTTACCAATCTGCCTGAGGCAGATTGCTATGATTTCAGAACAAACAAATATTAAAATATACACAGAATTCTTCTGAGTGTTAAAACAAAGCAGCGGAGTCTGTTCGCCGCTCACTGCAATGTTTTCACAACAACTGAGACATTTTATGAAATTACTTTAAAGCTCTGTTTATCAGAATATTTCTGTTGCCACTGCCTTGCCCTTGGAAGGTCTAATCAAATCATCCTTAACTTATGCAATGAGGTTGTTTTAAGTTATATTTTAGCACTTTCTTCTCCAGATATAATCAATCTGATGTTTCTGGACCATGAAGGGACATGTAGTGCATTCCACTGCATTTGCAAGGAGAATTTTGAAGGACTTGACAGAGCAAAGCTGTGACTCTAGTGATTATATTTTTGTATAAAAATCTATGTAGTGAAGAAGTGTGTGTCCTTGAAAGAGTAATGGTAAATGAAATGCTAGGTAATTTTTCTTCCAGCATTTGAGCCCTTGCATACTAATCATTCTCAAGTTTAACTTTCTTTCTGAAAAATAGTCAAAATCCTGAACTAATACATATATTAATTGCATGTATAAAATATAGACTAATTTTCTCTGCTGAGATTTGATGGAGTATTTGGTGCAGCATTGATTATAAAGAAATTTCAAGGTCACATTAAGATTAATAATGTCTGGCTCTTTCTTCACTAATAATTATTCCCAGCTCAGCAACTCTTCCTGTGAAAAGACTATTTGTCGAAACAAGTTTTGGTCACCCTAAATTTGTCTATTGCTTATTTTTGCCTCAAGACCTCACCTGGAAGCTTTTTAGGGATAGGCAAACAAAAGGCTGTGGTGGCCCCTAAACTGGTTTGCTCATAAACTAAGAGCTCTAGTCACCAAATCAGAGAACTATTGTGTCTCCATCATTCTGAGGCAGTTCACATTTCAGCGTCTTACAGAAAATCACACAGCTTCTACAGCAGTAGTTTTGCAGAGGTACAAAGCTGCCCTGCTCCAACGTAGTGATGATCCTGGCAGAGATTATTCAGGGTCAAATATGGAAATGTCTTCCATTTCTATTTGTATATTCCATTTGCTTCAGTTTTAAGCTCCCCAGCCACAGCACTACTGCTAAATGCAACAGAATTCCCTAATCTGCAATACATATGGATATCAAATAATATGCAAGTTGAAGCTTATGTGATTGTATCTTGAACAAGCAGTGACTAGTGAAGAGAGCTGCTCAAAGAAGTGCATCAGAAGACAGATTATTGTTAATTATGGATTTCAGCAGAAAAACTTGTATTCCCATCCGTTTCACTTCAATCCCTGATATAAACTTGTTGAAATGTAACCAGGTCAAAGAAAGAGCACTAATGTGATGGTGCCTGTGTCGTTCCTACGAAATAGGCAGCTCTACAAGAGTCATCTGACTGTTCTGGACTAGAGTAAATGATCCCCACAACGTCAAACCAGGCCAAGACAAATTGTAGCTTAACTGTCCTTTTGGCAAGAGTAGCAGCATTGTCAGTTTAGTTTTGTAGCTGAAGAAATACTTGAATGAAGAAAAGATGAAAACCTCTGATTTCATTTTCTCTACAAGGGCACAGTATCCTCTTACTTAACTGGTGTTAAATATAACCCCAAGGTTTGCAACTCTGAAGGGGATAATGAGTTGCAGCAGTTGACATTTTAGAGTACAACTTTACAGGTGTACTTAAAATACTTTTTCAAACAAAAATCCTTGCTTAATATGACTGATTAATCTCTAAACTTACTGTGTTCATCTCAAGATTGATAGAGGTTCTTCAAATGAATTTCTTTTGTTGTCTTGAGACATGTTTGTTAGATTTTTATGTACCATTGCATTCTAAAACTAAGATGTGTGCTGAAAATATTTCGCAAAGAACATGCTGAAAAACACTTATTTGAATGACCACTTTCCAGAATCAGTCTGAGGGAATGCTTTCTTTTCAGCCAGTTGACGGAAAATGTCCATTGTTTCCATCACCCAGCAGGAATGTAGCTTTGTAAAGCCCAGTTGGGTTACAGCACTTTCACTTCTGGGTACCAACACAAACTAGGAGGGATAGTATGGAGCTTTAAACAAGCTTTTAATATTGGCTTCTCAGGAGGTGCAGTTCGGCACTGCTAATCCAGATTTCACAAAGTCTGCAGTCATGTGTTTATGAAAAACAGGAAGAAGTTGTGTTGAAAGGGATTCCTGACCATTTTGAAGAGCTTTAAGAGGTCTAATGAAAGCATAATTTTATCCCAAATTTTGTCCTTTCTTAAGCAGTCATCCTGACCTGTGGCTTTTTTCTAAAGTAGCTGCATAACTACTGTCAGCAGTTATTTTCATAAATGTAAACAATCAGTACATTAGGGTATTGGATGTCACAACTACTACATTTGGTAACTAGTTACTAGTTACCTTACACTTCTGATGTAGCTTAGTAAGAGTTACCTTGTAGAATCCAGTACATGTTTTACTCAAGCCTTGCTGTATCTAAGAAAGAACCTTAGGATTTGTCAGACACACCATGTGTAAACACAATAGCCTGATAGGGTTTAATTGAGAAAACTGCTGGTTCTTTGCAACAATATCAAGCTTTAGAATGTTAATGCAAGGCTCTCAAATATCTAAGACAAGTTGTTTTTTCCTTAAACTTCCTTTTTGACCTTTTCACTGGCATATCCTTTCACCCCACGCTCTTTTCCAAATAATCTCCACTTTTTCTTGACTTGCGTCCAAAATATTCTTTTTGAACTCTCTTAGCAGCTATCCCTCCTCTACACAATTTTGTGTTATCTGCTCAGTTTTTCTTGTTTTCTTTGACACTGAGCACCCAGCAGGCCTGGCCTGCAATCAAATAAGTGCTAGAGCTCAGTCCCCCTGAACACATGCAGGGGCTGCTGACGTCAGAGGGTCAACTGCAGGATAGGTTTTCCTGGAGCTTTTACTATAGACTATCATATGGACTGTTAATTGCTGTTGTCCTGCTAAATTATGTACTCTTTTTTCCTAGTAAATTCTCAGGAAACTTTTGTGGCCAGAAATTGCTGGAGCAAATGTATTTACCTATGGAAGAAGTTGTGTTACCAAAGATTTGCATTCCAGGGTTCTTCACAGTGAAGGTTTTCATTCTGGCCTGTTTACAGCAGACCAGTTTGTGACAAGTGTTTCTGCAATGCACCATAGAGGGCCACGATCCCTTGTCCTCCACACCCGCCAACACGTGTACAGGCACAGGATTCACCACAGAAATCTCTTGCTTACATTTCCTCTTAAGACTATCTTGTCCCAGTCCAGTTTTAAACAGTCAAGAATCAGAAAGTATGATCAGCTCCAATTAGGAATAACTTGTATCTCAAAGTTGTTGTTTAAGATCTCACTCCTCTCTATATACGATTCCAAGAGCTCTCTGCGGTCAGTTTAGGAATGTCCAGAAAATCATCCAACCCAAACAGCCTGAGAACCTAAAAATTTGTGAGCAAATGTTTTTCTCCTTTGTTTATCAGGAAATTAAGCTTACTTATATGATTTAAATTCGGGCACGATCAGCCATTCTATATACATAAAGAATTAAATCTGATATCCCAGTGGAGCCAAAAGAGATCACATACATTTTGGAAAATAAACAGATATAAACATTATATTTCCCTAATAATACCACTATAACATGTTTGGGATTTTTTTTACATGCACAATAACCATACCTCTCAGAGCTGCTTTCATGACTGCTCTATCATAAAAAATGAGAACTAAGGAACATCACCAGGAAATATATCTATTTTTTTCAGTATTAAAAATAGTATTTATAGTTTGGACAGATGTCTACACACTCAGAGTCTGTAAACACCAAGGAATAGTTTAGGTTAATACAGGACACTTAAATCAGGGCAACAGGGCTATTATTCTTTGGTTTATGTAATAGCACCAAACTGCCTAAAGCTGTAGGAAGCTTAATTGCTGCTACACACTGTCCAAATACAGCAGGTCTTTGCCTGTTGAATCAGATTGGATGTTGGAGAGGAGACATAACAACTGGGAACAGCACGTGGTGGAGGCTGGCAAAGAGCAACAAGGGAAATAAGTCACAAATAAGGTTGGCTGTAAAGATGTGCTTCTGAATCACACACAAATTTAGTGAAATACTGTTCCTTTCATTAACAAATCTGGACAGTAGCGACCCATACAGGCTGCATCATCTTTTGAAATCGAAGAAGAAAAGTGAGGATGGGATAGGGAAAATATTTGCCAGTGGTCACTTCTATCTGGAGATTAAATGCTCAAGCAAACAAAGCTGAGGATGTTTTTATTCCTCTGGTCATTTAAAGTGAAAAGAAACACTGTAAGATATTTAGCAGTGGGCAATTGTGAAGAATGCAGACCCAAATATTTAATAGGACCTCTTAATAGCCTAGTGCTCTAAAAATTCATCTATATGTGCAAGAAAGGGGAGCACTAATGAAAGATAAGATGAGAAATGGGAGAGCAAATACTGAGTGTTAGAACAACATGGAATGGAGATGTGTCAGTAGTAAAGCACAAGAAGGGAATAGAATGGAGGAAAAGAGCTGTTAAAAACTCTGCAAGGGAAGTGAGGGAAGAAATAGAATCAATACCAAGCCTGGAAAAAGGGACAAAAGAGAGGGAGGAAAAAAAAAGAAAGTAGCTTATTTTTGTTGTAGAAAGAAATATGTTCAAGGTTTAGGGAGGAGGGAATAATCATGGATAGAAAGCTATAAAATTATGAGTTATTGCCTGGAATTTCATCTGAGACTTTGTAACTTGAGTTTCACTGCTAATAATTTAACTTAATAGACCCACCCACTATTCTGATAGAAAAATGGCCCCTCAGTTTATACTGAACTGTTTATTCTATATTTAATACTCCCTGTAGGTGATGGACCACTTGAGACTGCCGACTGTCAACACAGCCATCTGACATTTGGTATTAATGAGTCAATAAATATGCCCTCTTTGTTATGTGTAAAGGCCCAAGATGTTCTTCTGCCTTTGATTTTTCCTATTCATTAAAAATATACAGCCTTTCAAAGCATTCCCTGTCAAACAGAGATAATGGAGATTTCATTGGCCATCGCCGTGCACATGCTGATATATCTTCTAAACAAAAAGTGTTGGAATGTTGACACAGGAGGAATCCAGCCAGCTGGAGGGCTTCAGTGAATAAAAAAAAAAATGGAAAATTAAAGCATTTGCAACTGTTGCATTTAATACAAAAATCTGCAAAAGTTAATGACTGGATGGCTAATTTAAAACAAAAGCCTCAGCAGTCAGAGAAATATAAGTAAAAGTCAGCAAGGGGAATTCTTCATTCAGCTCTCTGGAGAGCACAGTTGGAATGTGGCTTTTTTTTTTTTTTTTCAATTCTGTCTCCAAATAGTAAAAAAACATAAAATGTTCTGGTGTTCTGATTAATTCTTTTCATTAGATAAGGTTGAGAAGTTACAGGATTCCATTTCATGGTGACAGCTCTCCACATCTGATAGGAACACTGGGGGGATATAAATGCTTAAGCAATCAAATGCTGTGCATATTTTTAAATGTACCCATTGTGTTTAGTACAGTATCATGAAAATGAATATATGAATGTATGAACTTGTAAAAATTGAGAGCTGCATTTGTCCCTTAATGAATCAAATTCAGTGCCCATGGACATCCTGAAACAACTCCAAGTACAGCCAGTACAAGACGTGAAACATCACAAAAACAAATCTGGCCTGTAATAAATCACCTAAATTGATTTTTGCAATCTACTGTTGATGGTGACCATATCACCCACTGTGCAAAAATAATCCATCTTGTCTTTCTAATCTGATGAAAACTTTAAAAATTTGAAAGTAAAAAGGATTTTCAGCTATTCTGAAAACCACGATGCCCTACTCACTCTATAGAGCCTAATCTATAGGAAACACAGTTTTAGAAAAATTTGAAAAGTTTTGTCCCAACAAAGTTAATCAAGATGAGATCAGCTGTTCCTAATAAGAAATTATAAACATAAATGAAAGGTTGATAACAGACTCAGTTAATAAAACCTTCTCATTATAAAGAAGAGTACAACAAAAAAGTTTCTTTAGTTTATATTTGGCTTTGGACCACACTATAAATTGAATGACAATAGATTTTTCAATTATAATTGAAAAAATTATATTTTGAAATATTAGTAGAGCACATGTTGACTGGCTTGAAAAACAGTTTATTTATAGTTGATATCCATTAGGAATGTTCATTCAACAAAACTGCATCTGATGGGATTTTCCTGGCATCAGTATTAGGTTATTGGTGTTTAATATTTTTATCAGTGATCTAAAAGTAAATATAAAGTAAAAATAAACTAAAATTAAATAATAAGTAAAAAATAAAGTCAAAGTAAAATATACAGTTGATAAAGTGTGGAATCCATGAAGAGTGCCAGACTAGAAGTGGATCATTTTGCAAGCTTATTTATATAACAGAAGCTGCATCCTGCAAAGTAATGATTGAAGTAGTTTTAGTCAAAATTAAGGGAACACTTGCTCTCCTTCTGCTGTCCAGAGCCAATGTCAATGGGTAACAGAGTGAATGTCACCTTTAGGTCTGTGAATGGGGAGGATTGAATAGAAATAAATGAGTGTTGCTATTTTGTATAACATTAGTGAGATCTAGCCTGCAATCCTACATTTTTCACTGTATTTGCAAAGCTGGGGAAGGTAATGTGACAGACATTAAGGCACATTCTCCTCTCCTTTTATCATCCTAGAGTGAGGGACTGTACATAAGTCAACATACTTATTTATTTTAAAAAAAGACTGAGAAGTTGTCATCTTCAGAAAAGACTAAAGATACAAAAGATAAATTCTGTTTAACAAAAACTATGTGGACAATGGAGATAGGGCACAGATTTTAACTGCATTCACCCTTAGAGCAATAGACTCCTGAATTATGAGACATACTTTAAAATACTAAGGAGTTTATTCCTAACTATATAAGGACAGGAGGGAAAAAAAATTGTTCCATTTAACTTCTTAGGCATAGTTAAACTGACTTTTTAGAAGTTCAAATGCTGGCCAGCAACTAAAGGGATAGCAAATTAGGAAGGAAATCTTTATAAATGCTTCTTGTTTTCATTAAACCCACAAGGTTGTTAAATACATTTGACCAAGTGAAGTCTTGCATGTGTGACTGAGCAAACATGAGCATGATTGTCAGCAGAAAATATTGTTAAAATTATTGCCAGTATAGAAGTATTGCTCAGTACAGAATATGTTAATATAACTGTCATGTCAAAATCATGTAAAAAATTGCTCAGTGATGAAACCTCAACTGAGTGCATGTAGTCTCAGACACTGTGATGCAGAAAAGACAAAGCCATTGGGAAAGCATTTGTAGGAGAACATGAAGGAAACACATTCAGACAACATGGAGGGAAACTTCAAGGAATTTATTCTAGAGAAAAGTGAGGGTAAATCATGTCTTTCAGTCTGTAAAGGGTGTTTGTAAAGAGTGCAACATTCAGCTATTATCCGTGCTAACAGGGAGAAGGACAGGAAAGTTCAAAATGCCAAAAAATAGTTAAAAGTAAATGAAAATCCAGTTGGATATTAGGAAAAACCTTCCAAAACTGCAAGCAACTGGAGCAGTTTACTGAAAGACATTGTCTTTAGTTGCTGAGACCTGGTTAGACCAACCATGATTCCAGCAGTATCTCCGCACAGATACTCCTTGCAAAGACAACCTCGAGGGCTCTGCTCACCTCCATGTCTGGGATTTTAAAAGTTCATGTGCATTGATTATATTAGGTTAGGCAAAGGAGAGATAATGGCCCACGGTATAGAGAAAAGGTATCAGGAACTTGTTACTGACATATGAAGTGGAAAGTAATTCCAAGCAGTTCTGGTAAAATAACAACATACAAAGTAATTTGCAGTCAGCTGTTTCCTGGCCTCTCTCCTCGGCTCAGTACTCAAGAAAAGTTCCCATGATTTCTGGGGAAGCAACTGGCTGGGACTGTTTTCAATGGTATCTGCAGATTAAGCAGCATTTACTCCATTGAATCCTGTACCTGACAAAACATTTTATTATTGAGCACAAAGTACGAGCTGGAATGTTTTAGTTTATTTTAGAGAAAAACAGCAAGCTTTTAAATATAGAAATATTAATTAAAGGTTAGCTATACTGTAAGTTGTTAGGTATAATGATTTGTTATATTAAAAATAATTTCTTAAAATTGATGAAATAGGTACTGGTTTTAACTCTTTGCTCTAATATATTTTCAAATTGCACAATACGATTCTTTTCTTTAGTCTTTTGTAAAATTGTACTATCTCTGCATTTCCCAGCCTTTAATAAATGACACCCTGCTGTTACTGTTGGCCTTTTTTGTGGAAGAGATCAAACTGGGATTCTCTCCAGAGAGAAAAGGTTCCTTAACATCATTCTGTAACTGGCTAAGAGGGCAATTCTTCGTGTTCTCCCTTCACAAAGTGAAAGAGCTGCCTCTGCTGCCCTGCAGGACATCCTGAACTTGCTCATTCAATCCATTCCTCAATGGTTAGGATGAAACCAGAGAAATTCTTCTGTAAACTCTATCTTCTGGTCAGAACTCCTCTTTAAAAGTTTGCACACGTTTCAAAATTTTACTTATTATGGAACTGATACGATATAAATTACGAAGTTTTCTTTCCTTCTTCATGACAGACCTTAAAGCTGAGAATCCAATCCTCCAATTTAGGAATGTCTTTTTAATTGCACTGATCAGCTCTTTAGCTATTCCTCTCTTTTCTGAACATCCATTTTCAGTGAAATAAAAAAGAAAACTGGATATTTTAACACATAAATATCCAAATATATGCACAGCACCACGGTGGTACTTGTCAAAAAAGGCACCAGAGATAGTAGGATCACTGAGCTTGGAAGTGTTTGTGTGTTAAATTATTTCTTTTTTTGAGAAGTACTTTTAAAACAATGTCCACATGTAAACATGCAGAAATATTCTAAATGTTTCAAATAATACTTCAGAAAAAAAAGAGGTGTACTTTATAATTTACTATGAGATGGGAACTAGTGCATAATCTAAACAATATGATTGCACCTTGCCCTTCCAGCGATCTCCAGTAATTCATAGCATGACTTCATTGGTTACCAATCAGAAAACACAACCCTAAAGCTACAGTATGATTTTTATGGCATACCTTGTCTCTGATTTATTATAATAATGAAGACCTGTTATGCATCTTGACATAACTGGGCATTAATAAAAACTGAGTTGCATTAGCTCTGCCTTTATAGATGTTTCTGGAATGCATCGGTATTATTTTGGCATAATGTTTTAAGTCGAAGAGATGTGCTCTGCTGTGCTGCAGTTGAATTTTTTCGTCATATAAACCACTTGTGCTTAAGAGAGCTCCAGCTAAACATAAGCTGAAGTGGTTTGTGCAGCAGGTACCAGATATTATAAAGAGTTTTTAGTCTTTTTTTGTTTCGAATTAACAGAATATTTTCATTTTTCCTTGTATAGGTCATGCCACTCTCCTTCAACACTACCTGGAGTTTTATATTGCTTTCCTATTTGGCAATACACTGTGCTGGTTTCTCTTTTTAAAAGCTCCCTGATGAATCCTGGTTCTCTTATTCATTAAACCACTGAATATTATCAGACAGGTGTTTTGTGCACATTGAAGATAATGTACAAATAATTAGCAGATTCCAGTACAAGCTTTAAAAATAAATATAATAACAAAACACAAGGTATTTCTGTGCAGAAGGTGCAAATACTGTGCCTGAGTTCCTGAAGTCCTCTTGTTTAATAACTTTCATCTCATCAGTGTTGGCCTTTATCTCGTCTGCCTGCACCAAAATTCCCTATCACAATAACTGGTAACAAACAGCAAAATCCACCTGAGGCATCTGAGACTGAACAGAATTGTTTTCAAATCTCATGGTGCAAACGTTCCAGTGAAAGTTTTTCACAACAAAAAAGAAAGTGATTCACAAAAGCCTGAACTGTCAAACACAAATCTGATGCTGCTCCTCAGAGAAAAGGAGTTCTGGTCTTCATTTTTTAAGCTTCCACTGTGGGTTTTCTGTAATTTCCAAACAATTATATGTGACCTCAGGCCTTACAGATTTTTATTGTCAACTTGTGAAGAATGTAGTAAGATGTCTGCTATTTTTGTAAGCCCCAGGGCTCATGACAGGTAGAGAGAATCCATTTGATGTTCTCCCTTGCTGACAGTTGCTCTTTATTCCTTCTGTTACCAGATAAATATACAATATACTATAACTTTGCCACCAGTGTTCTCAGAAGCGATTCTATTTCCCTTCCTGTTTATCTTTAATTTGGTCAGATTTTTTGAAAGTGAATTCTGAAACTGTGAATTTGAAACTAATCCAGTTTGAAAAGTGAATTTGGAAAGTAATCTAGTGATGAAAAAAAAATCATTTCCCTTTATTTTTCCACACAAAACCTACTTTTTTGAAAGGATCATCTGTATTGTAGCCATAGTACAAGATTCAGATCCTCAAATAATTTATTTGTTATTTGTTAAAGCATGATTTTAGTTACCATTCCTTTATCTGCAAGTCAAATACTGCATTCTACAGTGGATTATGCACAAAAGTTTTAATTGCAAAAGAAGTGTTGTCTGCTTGTTTTCCTATTACAGAACTTCATAGGATTCCTCCCTACTGTGTGTCTTCATTCTCTAATGGGAATATGTCTGCTGAGACTGGTTTAAAGTCATGGAATGCAAGTTTTATTGGAATTGGCTTTCTACTTTTATGCTTCACTGCAGCAATATCTCTGATAACAACATCAGTGTCTGTATGTATCTTAGTTCTGTATAGAGTAGCTCCATTTCCTCTGGCTTTTCAAAAAAAAGGAAAACTCAGAGTTATAAAAATCAATAACTTTTTTCTTGATACAAAATCTATAAAATTCCTAAGACCAGTTCAGTTGTGAGGGATGTTGTTAAATAGTTACATGGGCTGAGTAGTTTAGCAATATACAAAATGACTAAGGAAAAAACATCAGTTTCGATTAAACACTGAACTACATGCAAGTAAAACAGCAATAAATGCCGGTATTTTGGAGCCCAGCCTGTGACAGGGCATAGCTTTGTGCAGGTTTTCCAAGCTGATAGGGAACAGGGAAGCAGGAGGAGGCTGCCTGTCCTTGCACTACTTTGCATCACTTTTTCTGACACTGTGGCACCATTTGCACTTTAAAAAAAAAAAAAAGCAAACAAAACCCTCTTTCAAGTCTGTCAAATGCAGACACAAACACGCATCTAAAAGAGATAAAGAGATAAGAGAGGGTAACCAACTTGTCTATCCAAAGGAGGACATTCCTCTGTGTATCCTGTAAGAGCAGTTCTGTCTCAAGAACGCTCTGTGCCCTCAGTGTTTCCTGCACTGTTATTTCCAGAAAGAATGAACTGTGACGTTTGATACGGGACAGAAGTTTCTGAAAAGCCCGAATTTTTAGCAGCAGAATCAAAGAACAGTCTTGCAAACTCTACTTCCATCACTGACTTCCAAACTACTCCTAGAATCCCTCTGCCTTTCCTTCTCTCTTTATAAAAAGCACATGCAGTTTAGAACTCACTTAAAACTGATCCTAGTGAAATTATCAGTATTTTTGTTACATTTTGAACAGAATTTGTATGATGCGTGTGGGGGAAAAAATATTTTATTTTTTAGAACCAGAGATGGGCTGGAATATATAACCCTGCCAACTGCCAGTCCCAAGCTACACAATTCCATTTTCAGAAATGTCTGTACTTAATACAGTTTTGCTTCCATTTTCAGAGAAATCCATGTGCAACTTCACATTATATTGGTTTCTATGGTGTGTGCTGCATGTGCTTGCTGACCAAAGCAATCACTGTTGTTGTCATTTAAGAGCCAGAAGCTTTTCCTGCAGTCTGCAGATGGTCTCCAGAGCTTTTTCCATCATTTTAGTAAGCTTTTACTAGTTAATCACACTGAGAAGACTGCTGTTACAGCAGAGCACTGCGGAGTTACCAGACGGATGAGCACAGAACTTGCAATGCCCTCTAGCGTTTCTTGCACGAAAATTAAAATTTATAGTGACATTTTGTTAGCAAGGTTGGTTAGCTGGACTTTTAAGTCCCTCTCTGGATACTGAAAACAACCCCATTGTAAATACAGCCATATCATGAAACATAGAGCCTTGATAAGATGGAGGACAAACAGCTGAGATTTCAGAGACCAAAAGAAACTAAAGTTGCCAGATAGTTTGATTAGAATTGCATTATGTCAGAGAGAGACATCCCATCCTAAACTACTCCACGATTTTCCTGAATTTCATGTGAGAAAAAGCATGGATGCTGGAAGACAACAGGCAATGGAGCAAAGACATGACACAATGTATTTACAAAGTTCCCTCCCGAACAGCAGAAATCATAAAGGCTACATTAACATCAGGATTTTGCCATCTAGCCAGAAACTCTCTAAGAAATAACAATTATTTTTGGAGCTGTGAATGCTTTGATTTCCTGATACATTGCACAGCAGCAGCAATGTATCATTGCAGCAATATATCTTTACAGCTCTTACCCCAAGCTAAACAGCTTTGATCACGCTTTTAGGGTCAAGCATCTCATATAGTATTGCTCTTGTTCTGCAAGTTTTTGGCTTGATAGTTGAGATCTCCTCACCCTCTTGCTGTGTGCACTCATGAAGATATGTTCTTAGTATCTCTTAGGTTAGATTCCTAGTTGGCAATTTCTGAACAGAAGCTCTTTTTTCTACTTCATTAATCTGAAAAAAATACCATTTTTAGTTGTAAAACTTCAAGCACGTCAAAACACAACAGAAAAAAAATCCAAAACAATGTTGTGACAAACTCCCAAATTATCCCCTACTCACTTGTGAGAGTTTACCCAATTATTGACTTGTGATGGTGTTTATTAGAGGACTGTATTGGTTTTATAAAAACAATTTCCTTACTTCACAAGAAATGATATATGCAAGTCATCATTAAAAAGGAACATAATCAAAACAGTGACACACAAAGTTGTGTGAATGGGACAAAGAGATTCATAATGTTACCAAGGAGGAAGGAATGGGAAACTGCAACACAGAAAAACAAAACACCAAGCAGAAATAAACCTTCTTGTTCTTCCATGTTCTGCACAGTAAGAACAGTGGACACCAGTTAACCCATCGCCAACACCTGAAGTGACAGCCCAGCTGGAGACTGAAACCTAAGCTGTGATTCTAGGCAGCTTTAAGATGTAGCTGAAATTCAGGGTTCCTGCTGGGATGGACACACACAAAGCATTATTTTATGCTTTTCACAGGCTTCACTTGAGGCCTGTGTAAATATTAAGGGGAAAACTGATGACTTCAAAATAAGACATTTTCTTTAGTTCTTTTATTTGCAGAAATAAATTTATAATGCCTAGAAATTGAATTCTTGGGGATACGTCCTAAGGAACTTAAATTCCCATTGATTTTGACAGGTTTAAGGCAACTGAACTCCTTTCAGGATGTAGGTCTTAACCTCAATTATGCTTTTATTTCTAAGCACCATGAGGAAGCCCAGAAATAATTAGAAACAAAGAAAAGGAGTGCTGAAGTTTACTTTTAGGGGTAGTTTCTCATCATCCTCAAATCTGCACCAGCTGAAGAAAAGCCTAGAATTCAGATTTCAATCAATAGCTCCTTATACATATCCTGAATGTTTTTTCATAAGTCCCTAAAAATTAGGTAAATAAAGATTGGGGGAGGGTTGGGGAGGGGCTATAAGAAAGAAAGGCCAGAGCATTAATCACAGAAACAGTGATTGTTATTTCCTACCTGACCTCAAATTGAGATTGTGAAAGGCAGTAGTTTATCTGTACAACAATAATCTCAAAAGTGATGGGAACTGATCGTAAAAACTTTGCTCAGCGCCAGGTGGTGCTATTTTGCTTTTTTTAAAATTCTTATGACCTACTAAAATATTTACATTTTTAAAGAATAACCTCTGATGAAAACTAAATGAGTGAGAAAAGTATCTATTTTTTCATGCTGTCAGTCAATTGTGACTGGTTTTGGTGTTATGCATTTATATACTTAAGAAGCAGAGGATTTCCAGCACACCTGATAGAAAAATTTAAAAAGCCTTTAGTTTTTAAAAATATCCCACTTCTGTCATGATTTCACTAGTTTTATAAATTTTTAAATGCATAAAAATTCTACATCTGCTTTTCTGAGATTCTCACACAAAAAAAAAAAAAAGAAATTCAGATTAATCTAAAAGTGCTGCTTGTGAGGTGGCACATATAAAGTATGTGTATTTGCTTGGAAATTTTTAAATTACAGACAGGTTGTCTAATCACTGTTCCAAAGTGTGTGCCTCCAGAAACTCAGGCAAGTCCAGAAGCTGGGGAAGAGAGGGAGAGAGAGCCTCGGAATCAATCCTAGAAAATAAATCTGGTGTCAAAAAGGATTTTTTTTTTTATTTAGCACATTTGCTTCATATTCTTATACTTTGTCCAGTTGTTCATATAAAACATAAGTTGCCCCTTTTTGTGGTTCTGATCTATTTCTCACAAGATCAAACAAACTGTATTTATAGACAAGTTTACAAGAACTTTGTCAACTTCAGTTTAACAAAATGTAATTTTGATTTATCAGTCTTTGCAATATATCAATAATCTAATAATTTTTAGGGTAGCTTTCTCAATTAGATTTAGGTTTCTCATCAGTACAAGAACTGTCTTAGAGGAAGTAAGAATCCAGCAATTTATGTTAAAGGCCATGAAGTTGCCACGTCGCCACTCTGTACCCACTATTCTGCAAACTGAAGAGACTTTGCAGAGGGGAACTGATAGATTGGTATGAAATGAGTGACATTATCCTATGCTGCTCTTCACTTTATCACTTATTCCTTGGATTAATGGTGTACTCATGGACTATAAATCCTTATTTCCAGGAGTTCCTGTATTGCTGACTTTACCAGTTTGCCAAAAGCAGCAGCAGCCTTTGTGGCTGCTTTTGAAGAGAACCCAGAAGTAGAGGAGATTTTTTTGACAAATAAACTGGATTTTCTCTCCTGCTGCTGGAAAGCTGGACTGAAGGCAGACCTGGGAATGCACAGAATGTTTAGTGCCCCTGCACTCTGAGAAGAACACTCTGCTCTCCTTCTGCTCTCTGCAGTGCAGTGCTGATGTAACACAAGGAAGTTAACAGGACAGCTTGGGGAACCCAGCTGCCTCCATACAGAGAGAAAAGAAGGAGCTATTCTTTAAGTGATGCAATAACACCAAAATCTCCGTGTGTTTGGGGTTTTTTAATATGCATCTAGCCTCAATTGGAATAGAAAGCAAATCCAGAGGTGGATGTCCATATCTGACACGTCAAAAGTGAAAACTATAGTATTGCCTCTGCCTCCTAGAATCTTAATAGCTATTTGTAGACAAGAGGCAGAGCCTGGGAACAACTCCTTGGCAAAAATACCGCACCAACCCCACCCCTCAGTCTCTTAAACACGGCCACAGACAGGCAGTAGCAGTCTGAGTAAGCATCTTCTGCTGAGGGAGAGCCAGGAACAAATACTCACTCCACAAAATTGCCATCACTGTCCACTGTCGATCAGCAGAAGACCAAGTAATACCAGAAATAAACCAGTATAGATTTGAAAAGTGGTTCTATGCAGAACTTATGTATATTCGTTCTTTATGGTTCTTGATTCTGAAGAACTACATTCACTGATGGAAATCACTGCCTTTTACTAAATTTTGCAGTTATTCTTACATTTTTAAGACAGTAGAAGCATATTTTTAATGAACCCATGTATCAGAGCAGAGAATATAACGTAACACAAAACAGGACACTGATTCGTTTCCTTCATGGGTTTTCATCCCTTGTGCTAATTAGAGCTCCTGCTTGCCTAATACATCCAAAGATAAACAATCCTCTAAGGTTTAAAACTAAAAGGTAAACTACACTTGAGCCAGTCAGATTAGGAAAAAATCCTTAGGCTGTCAAATCTGTACTTTCAGATAAGTAGAAAATGTGATCTCTGGTCCATAATTCCTGAGCCCTTTGGTTGCCACAGCTCAATGTAATGGATACATTGGATCACACAGTGGATATGTGAACTTGACATTCAGTTGCCATGGTTTAGAGCCTGGCACAACAAAATAAATGGAAGTAGATGAGGGCTTCAGCTGATGTGCTGGACTGTGATTTGCAGCTGGTAAGATGCATTCTCAGTGCCTGTTTGCTGCCTCTGTTACAGGGGTAGTTTCATCAGCCAAGGGGTAAGAAAAGTAACCTTGTGCTCAAACAGCCATTTGCCATGGTCCCTAGTTTGGGAACTGAATACAGCAAGGTACAGTCTCCCTGACTCATAGAAATAATTCAACAGAAAAAAATAGGGCTTTTTTTCCTTCAGTTGAATATTTCAACTCTCCTCATGTGCTAATGACATAAATGACAAATCAAATATATGAAGTAATGATAACCTGATTTCCACATTATGCAGCCAATGAATGCTGGTTAACCTTGGATCCCTGAGCATGCTAAAACTTGCCCACCAAGTCAAGGAAATCAAAGGTATTCAAATACAGCAGGCATATCTTTACTACCTCTTTTAGTCTTTGCCAAAAGGGGATTATGATTCAAAAACTTCCGACCTTGTCAGCATAGGAAATAGTTGCAGGTTCAAGAGCCTAACATCTGCTGAAGAAAAATACACAGTACAATCTCAGAAATAGGTGTCTGTCACAAGTATAGAATCATAATACTTTACTATTTCTTTTTTCTTTTTTTCCATTTACATCAGAAACACCAGAATTGTTCTGTAGAAAAAGCAAAAGGGTTTTCATAAAGCAGTTCAACTGACAGTAAAACTACCCCAACCAGAAGGGGAGCCCAGGCATGCTTTAATTATTTTATATGCAGGGTGCCTCTTAAAATTCTTCATTGTTGTCACTGCTGTGTGTTTAACCTGGTTAAATTTCCTCCTTCCCCAATCCCTGTTGGTGTTGTTTCTATGCATTGCAGAACTTTATCATCTTTCTCCAACTGCACTTATTTCACTGGATTCAAGAAATGTGCTGTAGTGCCATGTTCTCTATATGTACAAGAGCTGACAAACTTCAAATGGAATAGCTACCTTCCTTTTTCTGACCTAAAATGTTGCAGAAAATACAGTAAAATTGCACTTTTTTGGTGAAACTTCAATCTGTAAAACTCAATAATTTTTCTAAATGTCAAAGGCTGGGGTAGTTGCAGAAGTCATGTAAGAGGATTAATGCTAGCTCAGAACTCTCTCTTTTAACTTGAGAAACTTATGTGCAACTAAGGTAACAAATATATTTAGCAAAAATATTGGGCTCTGAAAATATCCACTGTATCACTTTGGATTTTCTGCTCTTTTTTTCATTTTCCAGTTGCATCATCCATAAGTATTGAGTCTAGGCACAGTAAATGTAGAAAAAGTTGTAATTCATATCTAGAAAAAATTATATTTGATTTTAAAATTAGTAATTTGGCATGTTTATCAGCAGCACGGTGCCTTGGGATCTGCCATTTCATAAACTACATAAAACCTTGCTACACAAGCAATTCTAATCTGGATCTTCATAATAAATTTTAAACCCATATAAAATACAGTATTAGTAGCAGATGATATCATTAAACTCAGCATTAAGTCCGTAGTTGTAAGAAGCATAAAAAAATGTTCTCCCAGTGAGAAGGAACCCAGGGATACAGAAAATCTGACAAGCTTCTTGGAAAGGCCTTCTGGACATGCAGGGTGATTTTGATGGCAATGTTTGGGAGTTTCATTGTTTTCTATCATCAAATGCCAGCCCCAGATGTGGGGTTTGTGGGAATTGGAAAAACACTTCCCTGTTGTGTAAACATTAAACATCCTCTGTTCCCTTAGGGCACGGAAATGGTACAAAGGGTGAAAAAAAGTAGAGCAAAGTAAGTCTCTACAGTTTTTTGCTCTGCTGCTGTTGCATAACGCTGAAAACAACATTGTACAGGACCAACAGGAATCTAGCAGTCCAGATAAGCTGCTGAAGTCCCAGATCTTCATGACATTCTAGCCTAAAATTTATATCCTCAGTATGCATGTGTAGGACTCATTTACCATAGCAGACACACTGGGAAGACATAAAAGTAACTATAGCTGTGAATAGCAGGAAAAATTCTCCCCTTGCCATCTGATCCATACTTCCAGGAACCTTTCTATCTGAAATATTCTAAAGTTCAGATCACACACTGCCCACTGGTGCAGTCACCTAGAAACATGGATTGTGCCAAAGTGTTTTACTGGAGCGATGGTGACACAACCACCATGAAACTTCCATCAGCTTTCTGAAATCAAGATGTGAGCATTGTAAGAAGTTCTTTGCTCAGTGCCCACTGTGGAAGCATTACTTTGATACTGTACTTACCAGTCACAGCTACTTAAACCCCAAATCCTTCAGCTTTCCTACACCCTGGTGCCAAAGATCATGACAAAGGTTTTATGGTCACAACCCATAGTACTGCTGCTGTTGCTCACTGGAGTGGATAATGATGGTTTCCGCATCTTTGACAGGAGTAGAATTCAGAGGAGATTGTCCTTCTCCTAAAATTTCTTGCTGGTATCAAAGAAAGAATGAGAACAAAATTTTAAGAAAGGGAAAAATGGTGAGACATCTAAATATTCGAGTCATACTACTTGGTGAAAATCCCAGCCACAGACTCATAGTAATCCTGCATTCACCCTCTCCAAACTGAGCTGTTGCCACTGTCTGCTCAAGCCAAAGTTTTCAAAAAAGCTGGAGCTTTTGCTCCATGTAGTGGCCAACATCCCATGGAACTGGGTGCTAAAATATTCCATGGCTTCCAATTTGCTATCTATTGTGTATCACGCTAATGGTCCTTCTTCAATGGTCTTTCTGGGAAACTGCTTCATTGCTGTGTTGCTATAATTGCCTCAGACACAGCAACTGAGGGAAACTAAACCTGATGAAGGTTTTAATAACAGATTGCAAGAGTTTATTAACTATTGATCTTATGTCACCTATAGGAGAAAATCTGGAGCACATGACCGCATCTTGAAAAATCCTAATCATTAGAGAAAACTGATCTCGTTGTGAAAGGGAGTAGAGGAAATAAATTATGGCAATTCATGAGTAAGAAATAAAAAAGGAGAAGGTATGGGTCACATCACTTCTATACATTGACATGCCTGTTTATTCAACACACTGTGTCAGAATTTGGCAGATGGGAACCCAGTAAGGAGTCCTGTAACTCAGAGATCATCTGAAACCACTTGTAATTACCATTTTGTCAAGGAGGGAAAGAAGGACTGGATTCAATATTTGGGATTGATGATTATTCATTATTCTTATCTATGATATGATTATAGAATTATATAATAATATGATTATTATCTAAGAAAATAGAATCAACTGGACAATTCCATTAGTTTGACCAACAGGAAAATACGTGGGGAGAAAACTATTTTCTCATATAGCAGGAGCTGTGGATGAAGCTCTGGGGGAAGAAAAAAAACCCCAAACCTACGGCTGCGGTTAGGAATTATTTTACTTCATTTATATGAAAACTTGGGTCTTCACGGTTTTCAAGTTCCTGAAAGAAGCAATACCGTGCAACAGCGCAATCCGTGCGGGACGAGTCCCGCGCTCCCCCCCCGGTCCCCCATCCCTGCGGGAGCAGTTCCGCGCTTCCCTCTCGCCCCGCGGCGCGGCGCCAGCGGGCTCCGGGAGCGGGCGGGCGAGCGGGCGGGCTGAGGGGCTCCCACCTGCCCGCGGCCGCCCG
>VYXB01006747.1:60534-71089 GCA_013397135.1 Pachyramphus minor
GCCCGCCCGCGATGTTCGGGGCGGGCAGGTACAGCATCCCGCGGCCCGTCACCAGGAACCTCGAGGACCTGGACTCGGTGCAGAGCGTCCTGCTGCACAGGTCAGTGGCGGGGACGGGGAGGGGGAGCGGCTGCCTTCGCTTCCCGAGCTCTTGGAGGCTCCGGCGCCGTGCGCGCTCCGGGCGCTTACCCCGGGAGACTCGCCCTCTGCCCCTCCGCAGGGCAGCGCTCGCCGGGCGGAGGGACAGAGGAGCACCCGGCTCCCCAGAAAGTTCCCCTTTCGTTGCGGTGGCAGGAAGGGCGAGGGACAGTGCCCTGCCGCCCCGGGAGCAAGCAGGGGGAGACGGGAGCCGGGGCTGCCGCGGTGGCACGGGAAGGGAAGGGAAGAGAAGAGAAGGGAAGGGAAGGGGCGGCTGCCCGCGGGGCGCCGAGGCGCCCTCGGGTTACCCTCTCTCCTTCCTGGAGAAAGCGCAGGATTTGCAGGTGAGGGCAGCTACGGAAGCAACGCCTGGGATTCCTACATGTGTAAGGAAGCGGGGTGATATGGATTGACGTTCTTGCATCAATGCCATAAGCATTTTGAACCCTTCTTCAAGGGGAGGGAAAAACGTATCCTAAGGTCCAAGGGGAATAGGAAATAAATCCGTTAGTGGATGTGCAGGAGGAGCGCTGTATGGGAAGCAGCTACTTTCCCCCTGCCTTCACCATTCCCAACATGCGATTTTCCACGGTATCCCCCCCGCCAAAGACATCCTGACAATAAGGTCAGACCCAATAGGCCCGTGCAGGACTTTGAAAAGCCACCCGTAATGCCATTTTTCGTGCACTGAGAGCCGCCTACACTTTACAAAGAAAACAGCATCCCATTCAGCAGTATCCAGGAGAAGCTCATCTCCAGTCGTTGAGTAAAGTGTCCATTTCCTACGTCGCAGCCACACTGATTCCCTTCCTATTGCAAAAGTAAAAGCACACGGGTACTTCCAGTGCCAGCTCCATGCAGCTCTTGCTATGGAAACTAACAACTGATTATTGACTCCAGCTCAAGGCGTCACTTAAAATCCATTCCTGTGAGCGCTGGGGATGCAAACACAGAGTAAGTACGCCAAGGAGGGCATGCCAGAATCAGCCTGCTCCTGCATGGAAGTCTGAAGCTGCTTTATGAGCAGTAAGTGTGTCCCTGCTAACAGGGACCCTCTGGTTTTTCAAACCCTGTGCATGGATTTGTCAGTGACTTAACAGAAAAGGTTCCGTTTCAAATTCCATACCATGCTGCCCCATGGTATTGCTTATATTAATATACCCTAAGTGTAATAAGGCTATTCATGCTTGAAACATTTGCATGTTGACTGACTGCAAATAATGGTTTTCTTTCATGCTTGACAAGCCTGCTCTGCATAGCAGGTGATCCTAAAAAAAAGCCTGTAGATTTAAAGTGAAGGAAAAATAGTAGGGAAAAAAATCGTATTTGAAGTTACAGCTGCTTTTCATGCTAGAGGGAACTCTTAACTCTGTAGGAGTGTTTTCCAAAAGAATGAGATGGGTTGAACTAGTCCTCCCAGATTCTTCATGGCTGTCTTCTTGTTGGTTTTGTGTTCTTCTAAAATACTTTCTGTGATCCAACAGAGTTGATACAGAAAGCTTAAGAAGTCAGAAAGAACAATCTACTTAATTTATTGAACAGTGGAGTGTTTTCTCACAAAATTTCTGTTCCCTTGGTCTCAGAGGTAGCCTTCATTCTCCATTTAGCCTGTTTATAGGTAAATATCCCAATTAAAATGACAGTCCAGTGTCACTATCCAATTCATGCTACTTTGTTGTGGATGGTCTCTATGCAATCATGAAGCTGTGAGCAGGAGATGCTTTAATCACAATCTTATTCATGTGGTTTTATGGAAACCTTGTAATAAAAAAGTCTTATTAAATAAGAAATACTTGTGAAATGTGCCTTTTGTCCTTTAAGAAAGACTTTGGCAGGGCAGGGGAATGCTGTGTTGTTGCCATTAACTTTTAAAGAAGAGGAAATTATTTCTGTTATATTTTTGCTGGTGCTATGCACTGGAGGAATAAAAAAATAAATAGGGATCAATAGATGAAAAGTAAATAATGTCACTCTTTGGAACTCCATATTTTTTTGCTAGTTTTTCTTTCAGTAAAGCAGGCGTTACCATCAAGAAACAAGAACTGTTAAACAAAGATGAAACTATTTTCCTCTTAATTTTCTCTGTGAGTAATGCATCAAGTTATATCTCTAATGTATCATTTGTGTCCAGTTGTTGATAGAGCCTTCCTGGAAATAGTAGTGGATTTGAAAACAAGCAGAAAGGGAAAAAAAATGAAACAATAACAAGTCACTTAGGCCTTCTTAGTTCTTTATCACTAATGAAGAGCTGTAATTTGAAGTATGGAAGGGGAAAGCAAAGGGACACTTAAAATGCTGTTGATACACTTACAGTAAGAAAGGCAGATTCGACTATGGGTGTATCCAGGGAGGTTTTTCTTGCAGGATTACTGTGGCCTGTTTCTAGCGCCTGAATTGTACAAAAAGAGCCAGGGAGCTGGCAGATCCAATCTTTGGAGAATTCTTTCAGTTTGGGTATCAGGTGGCATTCAGTCATAGCACAGGGTACCAGGGGCTTAATGCTGTCCCAGTTTTCAGCCCTGTGTTAAGAGCCCAAGTACATCCGTGGTTCAGGCCCAACACACCTGCGGAATGTGAATCAGTGAAATTATTTTGGACTGCCACCAGTGATTCGTGGGTCCTGGGAACATTGCCTGACTCTGCCAAACACAGTAAGTTAGTCATAAACACTAATCCTAAATTTCCCTCTGCTCTCTCTGGTCTAGGAGCTAAGAAAGACTCTAACTCCAGCCTCACTTCTTTATCATCAGGTTGAAAAAAATCAGCTGTTAGTATGCAACAATGAAAAAATACTAATAATAGTTGAAATTGGGCAGTGGTTGGAGTATCCATGCAACTGTACCAAAAAAATGAAGTTGCACTCTAGTTATTTTACTGCTTTAGTTACAGAACCAGTATATCTCTTTGGTATATATCTCTATCCTATACTCTGTCTTCTTTTAACTTCAGTCTATTTCTGAATATTTTTCTGTTATTTTCTGTTATTTTCAAAACCCAGCAGCTTTAGAAGCACGTTAAGCTGAGAAAAAGTAACAAGAGACTCTTGTTCCGGAATAAAGTGTTACACATGGATTTAGTTCTTTGCAGGAACAGCTAATCAGAACAACCTTAAGGCGAAAGGGAGTGCTTTTTAATTATCCACTTTTAAGTGCTCCATTAACCAGTTGTCCAGTGAGAGTGAGCAGTACTACTGATGCCAATCATGCCCTGTGGCAAGTTTTTACCATCTGCTTGTTAATAACAGCAACTTAGCATAGAAGGCTCATGGGTTCCCTAGCGAGAAGCATCAGCCCAGCTACTTGGACTAAGTGTAAAATATCTGCCAGAAGACAAATTATTTCAAGCCTTTTCCTAATATTTGTGCCCAAGAAATGAGAGGCTTTCCTCTCAAGAGGGATTGTATGGGAAAATCTGTGTCTTCACTAAAATAAAATCCTGCTGCGCGAGATATGTCTTGCAGCCTTTAATTGTTCCCAGAGCAGCAGAAATTCCACATTTGTTTCAGAAAAATACTTAGGTGACTCCCAACTACCCCTCTCAGTGGACCAAATTCTTCCATCATCCTTCCATTCAAAATAAGCTTATTCCTATAAAACAGCAAGTGGTGTAAGACCACTGCCTCCTTGAGAGAGCCTGTATTTCTCACTTAGAGGGCAAACAACTGGAAACAATTAACCAGCTCTTGAACTCAGTGAAATTTAACTAACATAGGACCATCTGGCATTGACTATCACTCCCCTACAGAAACACTTCAGTGTGCTGCTCAGCATATTAAAAGTGCTTGCAAATGTAAGCAGAATTAAGGAGGGTGGGA
The DNA here is from genome assembly GCA_013397135.1 of Pachyramphus minor. NCBI lineage: Eukaryota > Metazoa > Chordata > Aves > Passeriformes > Tyrannidae > Pachyramphus > Pachyramphus minor. Next base: position 64,487 of record VYXB01006747.1, read on the forward strand.
CAGCGTATCTCGCCTACTTCTCCTAAAAATCTGACTCCTGCAGTATTCCTCTTAGGAAATCTTAACTCATTAGGCTCTTTGGGAAATGCTGATTATGCAGACTATTTTCTTTTCACAAAGTAAATTGTCTGGGAAGTAGGGTACTTTAAAAATATTTTTTCCACCTGTTCTTCTGGAAGTGATAGAATGAAAGTTGGTACATGACTTGGAGTCTGACAGTTGCAACAACCAAAGATCTGATTTTTAGATTTTTTAAAGGAATTGTCTACCATACATGGGTTATATATTTTGTGTGATGTGGTTGTTGCCTGCTCAGATATGGGAAAAAAGCCCCTTAAATTAACTACAATATCCTGTCCTAAATCAAATAAAACCATAGTAGAATAAAACTTTTTTCTTTAGATAAGGAATGTTTCTGTCTCCCCCTTTGGATAGATTGGTAGTCTTAAGAACTGTGCTACAGTGATTTATCTGTAAAATCAGGTCTTGTACAGGGACTTCAGAATGGTCACAATATTTAATATAGGTATCTTTAACAACTCCAGTTGAAGCCTAATCACATGGATACGAGTCCAAAACATTTCTTTCTGTTAATTGACTTGGAATCACACTTATTAACAAACAGTTCCCTAAAGGAGTTTCAAGCATAGGGATTTCATACCAGAATTCTGTGACTTCTACACAGTGCTCCAGCACTATAAAACCCTGCTGGTGAAGCTGTGCAAATATCCCACTGAGCAGACATTAAATCCAACGTATTAAAAATGTTCCAGCAATTATTCTCCATCCTTTCCCTATTCACCGTGCATGTCCTGATGGGGTTACTGACATAGCTACACAGCAAGTTGCCTATGGGTTTGCCATGGGTCTTGTTTTTCATGGATGGGAATAATTTATGTCCTGAAAACAGAGCAGGGTTGGGTTTTTTTGTCTCTCCTTTGACTGTGCATGATTTTCATGTGTAGATTGCATGGGCTGTTTTAAGGTGCTTGTTTGGGTCTATCACATCTTTGTTTCCCCTGAACCTCACTGCTCTCCTGACTAACCTAAAAGCAAGTTACCTCAGTTTCTCACAACTCTGTAAACGAAAATAAGAGTATAAAACAAAGCAGAGAGCTATCCCACTGATAGCTATTTGACTTGACAGTCACTTTTTACCTCACGTTTCCCCCTCCAGATCAGTGTTTGATTACAAGCAATGCTCTGGCCCAGGACTCCGCGTTTCAACTCCAACTTCTTTTGTGGGACAGGTGTGGGACCTTGACATCAGGCAACTAAATAATCTGCTTATCTGCGTCCCATATCGACCTACAGAAAGACTTTCAAGGGGCTGCTAAGGCAGTTTGTTTGTTTTGGGGAGGCGAGCGGGGGAGGCTGGGCATTGGTTTCAGGGGGCGCACTGAGGGCACAATTTCCCCCTGTGGCAGCGGGGGCGGTGCTGCTCCCCCCCCCCCCNATGGCACGCGGGGACGCGGCCAATAGGAGGGCGCGGCGCGGGCCACGTGGCCGCCCGTGCGCGGGGGGCTGTCATGGCGTCCGGGGGGCCCGGCGGGAGCGGAGCCGCCGGGGCGATGCAGCCGGCGAGGGGAGAAGGTGCTGAGCCTGCGGGCACCGGCAGCGAGAGCGGCTCCTGCGGCTCCTCGCTGTCTGCGAGCTCCGAGTAAGGGCGGGGCCGGGAAGGGAGAGCCGCGGGCCCTGGGTCGGGGGTTGCGCCTCCCTGGTGCAGCGGTGGGAGCGCCCCGGCGCTGTGGGTGTAGCGGTGATGGTTCTAGTAGCAGAGAGCGCTGTGTGCTTTCCGAGACGTCTCTCTGCCGAACCGTGACGGTAACGCGGCGAGCAGCAGCGGCGTTAGTTCAGCTGCGGGCAGTCCTTGGGGATAAGTCCTGCATCCCAGCTGGACACGGCCCGCGAACCAGAGGGGGAGGAGGGACTTCGCACGTGTGTGATAAGTGCCAAGCTCAGACAGAGCTGAGAAGTGAATGGTTACATGTGCCAGGGGGAAAGTAGCGTGTTTGTGTTTGTAATAGTTCTGTCTATTTTAACAGAGTTTAACGTTTTCTGTCACTAAGTCAGAATCCTTCTTGGCATCCATAGCCAGTTAGGGTACGGCAGCTTTGCTTACACTACATCGATGCCTCAGCATAAAGCTGTACTTAGTTGTGGCACAGCCAAAGGTTGGAAAACTAAAGATGACAATCTTCACTTCTGCAGAGTCTCATACGGGTGGAATTTAACTTGAGTGCAGTTACCTAAAAGTAGGTAACCCTTGATTTGTTGTTTAAAACAGGCTCGCAGGTCATAGAATCACAGAATGGTTTGGATTGGAAAGGACCTTAAAGATCATCTAATTCCACCCCCCCTGCCTTGGGCAGAGACAAGATCTTAATGGTTTTATTGTTTCAGTTTCCTTGGGTGAGAAGAGCCTCCTCTTGCTTCAGAAACAGAACTTTGATCCTTTGTTTCTGCTATATTTTTCTTCCATACTTGGACAATTTCAATTGGCACAGTTTTTCGGGCATTTATCCCAAAGGAGAAATAACTGTGTGCAATCAGTGAAACTGCTCTTAGAGGAATGTGGGTCTTTCAGATTTTTAGATCCCTTAACTGAAGCTTCCAGACCTAGATGAAAGTCCTTGTTTTGACCCAAGGGAAGAGAGATGGAAATGAGATTTCTTTTTCTTTCCTTGCTTAGTTTAAATCAATTGTGACACTACAGCATTGGGGGGGAGGGGGAAATGTGTCATCCTAGGTGTAGATTTCTTGTTTCAGACTTTGCTTTTTCAGATGTCTGTACAGATCTGTATTGAGAAAGTGATAGTTCCTTTACATTATAATGTAAATACTACAAATGCCCACCCTTTTTTTTTTCTTAGTCCATAATGTACATGGTACTAAAAATATACAACAGAGCTGGAGAATGTGAGTGTATGAACTGACATCCAAGTTGAAATTTTGACATTACCCCAAAGAAGAAAGAGCTTTTCCAAAGAGCACAATCCCTTCTATAGAGGCAGTAAAATGGCTATCACACATCACAGGAGTTTCTGCTAATCCAGATGTTATTTCTTTTTAAATTTTTAGTGTTTTCTTAATCGATTTTGGTTTTTCTTAATTTTGCTTGCATATAGCAGAATGCAGAAGTACTTTAAAAAACAAAATAAGGACAATCTCTGGCATGTTATTTCTTACCTACCACCTTTTGAAAGATGTTGAATCAGATATTGTCTGGCCTTAGCACCCTTGAGTAAGATACTCAAGATCCTGAGTAAGACTTAGTAGAAATTGCAAACTCTGACTTACCCATGACCATCAGGATTAGCCAAATCCTCACAAGTCATGGCTCTTCTTTTAAAACTATCAACTTGGGCACAAAAATTAATAAATGCAGAGGAAGTACTTGATGTTTCTTCCTGTCTGCAACATCCATGTGCTTCTCACAGTAACTGGGACTCCAGGAAGAGAGTAATGCCAACGTTTTCTATAGTCTTAGTCCAACCAGATCTTTTCTTTGAGCCCTTAAAGATGCCATGTCTTTGTGTAGTGTTCTCTGTTCAGCTATAATTTGAAGCTGTTTCAAATTAATGCTCTATTTGAATTACTTAATACTAGTTCTAAACAAAACTCATTATTCTGTGAAATTACTTCTAGTATAAAATGTATGAATGTATTTTAACTTTAAACAATTAATTATATTAATTCTGATGCAAACGTGCAATCTAGTTTTCCCTTATATGATTTTTATGCAACAGGGAGACCTGTTTGTCATCTAGTTGGGATGAATTAACTGTCCTTGTCTGTTCCTGGAAGTCTCCCATACAGAGCATTTTAGATAATTAAAACTCGAAATACTCCTCCTTTAGTCATTATTGATCCTCATCCTGTAGTAACACTTGGTGGTTCACCTTGGGGTTCATTTGGCCTGTTGCCTCTCAGCAACCATCTTTTTCATTGTGGGGTTTTTTTTTCTCCTCAGTCAAAAGACTGTGATTTCCTTCAGTCTCTTTCCCTTTAAAACATGTTTATATACTACTTACTATTTGTGGATATGTTCCAATTATTCCATCTTTCTTAGAATGTGCTATCCAAAACTGGACATGGTTGACACATCGTTGTTGCCAAATTAGGACAAAAAATTTTTTGTGCTGTGCTGATGGTACTTTTGTTAATACATCCTGGAGCTCCTTTGCTTTGCAGCAGCATGTTGCTTGTGACTTAAAGTGATCCACTCCAGCTGTCAGAACTGTTTCTGTAGCAGTGCTGCCTCTTTTTAGTGTGTATTTTTGCATGTGAGCTTGAATGTGCTATTTGGAACCTGAGTTTTAAAAAGTGTCATCTAGATTTTGTCTTGGGTTGTTTGGGGATTTTTTTGTTAAATTTAAGTGATTTTAAAACGTTAATCTTGTCTTTTCAAAGGGCTGACAGTACAATCTGTCTTCCCATAGCATCACAGAATATCCTAAATTAGAAGGGACCTACAAGAATCATCAAGTTCAGCTTCAGATTCTGCACAGGACAATCCCAAAAATCACACCATGGTTATATTATAAAGCCAAAAAGAATGTGAGAGAACAAATAGGATAGCATTTTTTTCTCTAAGAGAAAACCCCATCATGACCATGAATGTAATTACTAATTAAAACTTGTATGTGAAATAAATGGTTTGTGGTTGTATTTTGTTTGTTTTCAGAAAGGGGAATGTTCCTTTTTGCAATGGCTGTTTTTCTGTAAGGCATTTGAAGAAACTATTTTAAGATCTGGGAGGGATGGCTTTCCTGGCCACTTCCATCATTTGTCTAAAACAAGCACTAACCCTTATGACAGACTCAAGCAGTTGAACTGTCAATGTTCAGGGGGCAACTAATTTTTTTCCTTTTTTTATCCCTTGCACACTCTGTTCCCTCCCTTCTTAAAACAATCAGATGTCACTTGCATAGCAGTCTTCCTTATTAGAACTGTCACTGATCATTCTTCTTTCTTTCCCAGTGATCTTGAGCCTGAATGGTTGGATGGTGTGCAGAAAAACGGGGAATTATTTTACTTAGAATTGAGTGAAAGTGAAGAAGAAATTCTGCTCCAGAACAGCTGTCCAGAAATGCCAGCAGTGAATCATGTCAGGTTTCGTGAAAATGAAGCTGAAATTATTCAAGAGGGATCACGAAAGGAAAGAAAGTATGAACTGAAGAAATGGACCAAAATATTAAAAAAGAAAAATCTTTTACCAAAGCATCCTGGTAAGAAAGGCAGTGGAAGCTGTAATGTGCACTCCACTGGTCCTACTTCCATATTGAAACAGCAATCCACACAGAAAATGGGTGTCACTGTCCAGCAAAAGTACAAAGATGTCTATGTTTATGTAAATCCCAGAAAACTGTACAGTGCTGGAGAAGAGGAGCAGCAGAGGCTGCTGGAGGCCTTGGTAGGAATTGTCCATCAGTCCTCATGGAGCAGCAAAAGAGTGGAGAAACAAGGCAGGAAGGATAAAGTCATCAGAGGAGTTGGTGAAGAGAAGCTTGTGGTACATGGCTTGGTGCCAGGTAGTTCTGCAGTGAAAACAGGTCAGATCTTGATCGGTAAGTAATCAGAGGAATAGTCAACTTCTGCATTCTTCTCTTGAAATAAAGACTTGTGGGGTTTTTTGCTTTTTTAGGCAGCTGATCTGAATATTCCTGAAATGTGAGCAGTTACATCAGTTCTTGAGGGATAATTTTAAGTCAGTGTCATGGCATCTGATGCTTTGTTACCTAGTCAGTTTTACTATTTTATCTTAAAACTACTGTTTTAAGAACAGGTAACATAACCTAAAAGGTGTAAATACAGTAAAGAGACGACTGTCCCTTCGTGCACAGGGATTGAGCAGCTTGAACATGGAGCAAGAAATACACCACACCAGCACCCCCCCTTTAATTTAATGCAGGATTTACTCCCTAGGTAAGTGGGACTGGGGAAAACCTGTAGTCTGCCAAATACTGTATTTAGTTTTCAGTCTTTTCCACAGCATCCCCCATAGATGAGAAGCTTTGCTTTATATGTTTTAAATGGATTTTGTATCTGTTGTGGGATTACTCAGGACCAATTTTTTGCCAACTCCCCCCCCAGTTGCTACAAGTTGAGAGAGGTTTTAAACAAAAGAGAGGCTTAATGTGGGGGAATAATACTAAGATTTATTACTATCAAAATAAAGACTGAAATATATTTACAGTAATTCTAATTGAGCTTTCTTATCTTATAAAGAAAATGTTAGGCATTTACAAAAGCATCTCTCCCCTGTATCAGTCCAGGAGGAGATCTTCTTTCTGAAGCAATTCTGCAGCACTGTAAAGTTTCTCTGCTGTTATTGCTGGGTCAACAGCTCTGATTTGTCGTAGCTGGAAATCTCTCTCTCTCTCTCTGCCACACGTCGACCTCAGGACTGGCCCTGCCCCTCCTCTATTCGGGCCAGGACTGGAGGCCGGGGGGGCACCTGGGCTCCATGAGGTCTTCCATGGAATGGGACACTTGCTGCACCATGGTCTGCACCACAGTTACAGGGGATAATGTGTTTTGAGTCCTTTCCCTTGTTCCTGTGGGGTCCCTTCTATGGTCTGCAAGGGGACAACTTGTGTC
>VYXB01006747.1:71884-111123 GCA_013397135.1 Pachyramphus minor
TCATTAGCAGAGGCGTTACTAAAACTTTGGATTGGCTTTGCTACGGAAATCCACCTGGACTTGACTATTTCAGCCCGGGGGGCTGGTAAACCCACGACAGTATCATAAAAATTAGGAAAAAGTACCAAGTAAGAGACATGTTATAAATTTTCTGCACAGCCTTGTTTGGATATTTTTGTGTTTAGCAAGTCTTAACAGCTGCTTCCTCAGCGGTTGTGATCAGGAGACTCCAATATAGTGGTGCTGCAGTATGGGGAGGCAGTGAGTCAGCTTAGTCACTCTCCTTTGTGTTGGTTTGGCTCATTAGACACTTCCATGAGCTGATGATACAACTAAACAACCTGGCAGGAAACTTAATGCAGAAGAAGAACTGGCTGTGTAGTTTTTTGCGGGTGTAGTGCGTTACACTTGGGTCAGAGAAGGTCTGACTGGCACCCAAAGGTGAATAATGGAGAGGAATGAACTGCTGGGAGTGGAAATGAGGGAGCAGAAATACTCCCACATCTGTGAAGGCCGGAAGGTTCTTTAACTGCCCTTGACGTTGATCCCTCATAGAGCAAGAGAGCAAAGATGTTAGAAGATCATGAAAATCTTAATAATGTAGTAGCGCAAATCCCACAAAGTCAGCGTGAGTTCTCTGGAAATTCCAGTGCTGTGTGTGTAAAAAGGCAAATCGTGCTTTGACTAGCTGAATCTTACAGCACGTGTTTTTGGTGGGGATCCTAAAGAATACTCCAGAGGGAAAATTGGATAACTTTCAAATTTTGCCAGCAAGAAGTGATTAGTCAAGAAGTGGGGGATGCAGACTGAGGGGGAGGAGTGAGTGAGTTTGATCTGCTTAATGGTGTTTAATCTAATTAGTGCAAGAGTGTGTATTTATAACCTGTGAATTAATTTTGGGACACAAATTTGTATAGAGCATGTTCGTAAGAGCAAGTGTGAAGTCAAAACAGTGTAGGCAAATACCAGATCCAGGAGATCAAGTGAACCTAAATAGAGATAGTATTTCACCTACTGGCACTTAATGATTCCCAGAGCTAGTGAGGACAAGATCTGTGGGGTTTCTATTTTGTTTCAAATAGAAGAAAATTTGCCTTAATCTAAAGAGTCCTGCAGTTGAGTATGTCCTAGGCTATCACCAACCCTGGCCTTGTTCTTGCACACTGAAAACAAAATAAGGATACTAGAATTATTCAGCTCTTAACTGGGAAAATGAGCTGTATTCAGTGCCAACAGTATGAAATGTATAATTTTCATATAAAAATACTTTCAAACTATGTATCTAGAGTGAAGTGGAATACTCTGGAATTTTTATGTGGTGTCTAGAAATAGGGATGCTTTGCATAAATAGATGCTCAGATTTCAGTGCTTTCTGCATAAAGAATATACAGTAAAAAAATTCTTGTTCTTGTCAAAAAACTTTCTGAATTACTGGATCTGTATTGCACATCAGAGGATGGGATAGCTGTGGTATAAAACCAAAGCCTGATTTTGAAGCAACTGTAGTTCAGTAGATCCTCACAGGAGCTAAAGTTGGACAGAAAGTTCAAAAAAATACAGTAGAACTTTACCTCACAGTTGTTGTTGATAAAAGTAGGTTTTAGGAAGCCTGTTGTGAATTGTGGAAAGAGTCAGTAAAGAATATTTTTGTGGTCAGGCTAAAATTGAAGAATTAGCACAAAAGTGAGCAGCTTCTTGAGCTATCACAAATGAGGAATATCTGATCAGTACAGAATAGTACCTGCTTGCTGGTCTGGTTATAACTCTGTTCATCTTCATTTACATGTGTAGCCATAAACATTAACCTGTTCTTGTTTTGCTTCTTTGTATTTTAATGACTTCCAGTGGTGCAGACCAGTTTTTGTAGTCTTTTATAGTGAAGCAAATACAAACCATATTTTCCTTTTAAAATACATGCTTTAATATGACATCCAGTGGTCTTCCTGGTGACCAGTTTGCAGCACTCATTTTGATCCACAAATTGGTTATTGCTTTAACATTTTCAATAGAAAGAGCTGCCTTTTCCACCCTTAATAATCACTTTCCTCAGGTGGCTTCTTTTATTTGTTTTGAAATGTGTTTCCCTTATGGCTTTGAACACTGAAAACATCTGTTTATTATTTGTGCACTACACTTTAATTTTTGTTTTTAAGATTGCATATGGAAGTCGTAAGTCTTTTTGCTGTACTTTATTAACCAAGTGGAATGCAGGCACTGACCATATGAAAGTAAATACAATGGTTTTTCAAGCTAAAAAAACCCTGCTGCTTTGTAACTCTAAAAAGATGGCACTCCATCCATGTGTTTTTAATCAGTTCATCTATCTTTTTTTTAATTAATATTTAGCAGTTCAGCATCCATCGTAAATTTTCAAAACAGAAAAGCCCTCATTGATTTTTAAACTCTTGCTGTCAATTTCTTTTTTGTTAAGATGAAATACAGTTGCTTTTATGTCATGTTTTTTAAGTGTTTTTTGCATTTTTGGCAAAACATTTTCTTTGCTTAAGTTAATTTCCAACAATATGCAAGGTTTGGGTTATGGAAAACTTTCCAGTCTCATCTTTTTAAATGTATCTTCAAAAACGAAAAGCTCCCCAAAATACCTGCTTTTAGGTCCAGACAAATAAGGGGTATGATAGGAAATGCCATTATGATTTGCTTCCCATCCCTCTTCAAGTTGAAATCTGTCTTACTCACAGCAGGGAAAACTTTTTGTAAACCCTGAGCATCATCTTTACTGTAGTAAAAATGAAAAAGTGATTTCAACCACACAAAGTACAGCAAAGCTCTTGTCACTAGCAGAGTGTACTGTTGTTATACTCTTTGAAACTGCTCCCATCACCAAATATCTCAGCACGAATCTTCTCACCTTATCAGTATGTACAATTGTCAAAACAATTTGGAAACTCTCCAGGGACAGCAATTAATTGTGGGTGATAGTAAAAATGGACTCTGTAGTCCAGTTTTGAACAAGTATGCAAAAGCCACAGGCTGCTGTTTCACTTCAGAAGTCCATATCCTTAGAGTCCTGTTAGGAAAATATGTCCTTGAAAGGACCAAAATATTGTGAGAGTTTGAGATTTTCATGTGGACTGACATGGTGTGTTTCTTGAGAAGACTCCAAAGAAGAGACGTTGGGCACGTGGGATGGAAACAGAGCTTGCGTAAGTTTTGCTGAGTTCTCACTGTGGGTTTGGGATATGATTTATCTTTTCATCTTCTCTTGAAGCATAGCAGCACTGGTTTAGGTGAGAGCAGCCTGCTAACATATAAAACAAGTAATTGATCTGGCTTTCTTCAGTAGGAATGCATTCCATAGTTTGCCTTTTTTGGAGGGGAATATATGAACTTTTGTACATACTTCCACCAAGTCATTACCAAGAACAGAGGGAATCCAAGACCAGGATTCCAAGACTAAAGTGTCCTCCATCCTCTCCCTTGTGAATGACCTGATTCAGAAAGAAATATTTTCCATCACAGTATGGAAGTGCTGTTCACTCAGCAATCCTTGTCCCTTGGCTTAATGCATTGGAGATCTGCTTTTAGAAATGGTGCTTGCAGGTTTATCACTAGGGAATGAACAGTTAACAGAGGTAACAGTCCTGTGCCTTGCCTCACATGGCAAAGAGATAGGCAGTTCTGAAATAAACAGTCTAGAGATGTCAGCAGTGCCAAAGACTTTTCTAAACTCTGCCTTTAAAGAGGCAGGAATAATTTTATCAGCTGTGTTCAAGCTGGGTGTCTGAGATCAATATACACTGTTCTGAACTGCTGCTGACTGGATGGGAGAAGTCTCTTCTCATGAGAAGACAGAAAGACAGAACAAATAAAACAAGAAAGAATTCCTGCCTCACCTCTTTCTGTTGTATCACTCAACTAAAATTCAGTTCTGCTTAACATTGTGTGAAGAACATTTATGGGTATCTTATAGTTTCTTTGTGGACTGAGAATCACAGAAGGGTTTGGGTTGGAAGACATCTCACAGATGATCTAGTTCCAGCCTCACACCAAGGCTCTCAGAGCTCTACCCAACCTGGCCTTGAACACTTCCAGGGGTGGGGCATCCGGGCAACCCGTTTCAGTGCCTCATCACCCTCACAGGGAAGAATTCCTTCCTAATACCTGATCTAAATCCACTCTCTTTCAGAAGGACACATTTTTTCTAACAATAAATTCGTTAACTCAAGGCTGGAAATGCTGGGGCTGCCTGAAGAAAATTCATTTCCTCTACTGTAGTTGCTCAATGTGTCTCTAAAAATGGAACTAAGATTTTTTTTCTGATCTCTCTCTCTCTACATCAGTAACTCACCAATATTTAGTCTGGGATAATTCAACTGGACTCTGCAAACTATCGAGTTAGCTTAAATAATTGCAAACACTGTTTAGACTTCCATTTAACCTAAAGTGGTTGAGCATTAAGTAAGCAAAATTAGATTAGACTTTATACATTTGTGCAATTATTTTTTTACATACTTAATGTCTGAAGACCTAAGTCAGTCTCACTTTCTGGAAGTCTTTCACGCTGCTAAAGCAGAGGAGGTAATTCTGAAATAAAATGTAGATGGGAAACTCTGACAAAGTTAACCTGCATGTATAAACTCTTTCACTGCCATTAATTATGGCACTGGGTAGGTCTTAGTCATCCTGCTTTAAAGATATTCTGTGTTCATAATTTTACGTACTTCCTACTTTCCCTAGTGATGTCATTTATTCTGTTACTTCATAGTCTCTGTTCTCTGAATGCTGTTGTGTTTGGCAAAAAGAAGGAAAAAATGCAAACACTTGCCCCCACCACCTCCCAGCTCCAATTCTGGAAAGTCCAGAGTGATGAGTATAGATTTTCTCAGCTGTATATCAAGTTGCTCTTCTTTGATAGTGACATAGTATTTTCAGGCAGAAGGAAGGCAGCCTTACAGAACTGCTTTGCCTGTGTACTCTGGAAAGCTGTTCCATTTATGGTATGTGATTACATTTTTTACCAGTTGAATGGAATAAATATTTATTGCTGCAATGAAAGTTTTACATGTGTGCATTAGGCATACAGTAAATAACACACTTCGAGTATGTACATGTAAATAGTGATGGCTCTTCTTTCAAAGTGTCTTTGTGTATTCCACCCTGGGAGATGTGGGATAAGTGCCAAGGTGCATATGGCTTCCCAAAGTGTGTGCAGCTTCTCTAAATGGTTTTATAGATCAGATGACTGTTCTCCTTACAACAGAATTCCTAAGGTCTATAGTAATTACTAAATCAACAGAACACAAAACAACTTTTGTTTAAACAGTGCTTCAGTTGAGTAGAAGAGCAGTTTATGCTTTCTTTTGTAGTTGTGAGTGACAATTTTTAATAAAGTGTTCTTAATAAAGAACATAGTAATTCTGTTTATGATTCTTGCTATATTAGAGTAGCCTGAATGCTCTGCCTTTCATTACTAATTTTCAAGTCCCAGAACTCTGGCATGGACTTAGTGAATTGCTTTTAAATGCTCTTTAACTCTCAACTTTTCTGTCTTCAAAATACTGTTGTGTTGGAGATTTGATAGGCTGAAACTTCACTGTACTGAGCATCAAGAAACACAAAGGGTTAGTGAGAGAGCTACTGTTACTGAAAGAAAAAAACTAATTTAACTTATTCCAAAGGGAGATAACCTTTTTATGTATCATACAACTTAACCTTTTCTTGGGTTTTGCTGTCAGAAAGAATAGGAATGAATTTTTCTTTAATGTAAATAAAAGTGAGTGGTTGATTGTTGCCTGGTGTAGTAAAGAGGAATACTGCTTGCATTTTTGGGGAATTCACCATTTCCTTAGTGCTGGTTAGTTAAGGAGAATGTTCTTTCTCTCATTAACTGTGTGTTGCACTGATTTGGAGCAATCAGCCTTGTACTTGGGAATAATTCCCATTGCACTTGATGGTACTTAACAAGAAGGTAGAACATAGAAATAATGATAACTGTCAGTATTCTTCCAGACTTTTGCACTCTGTGGCCTTTGATAGATTCTCAGGAAATGGAGAGACCTCAGAGACACAGGTTGTGGTTTTCCTTATCATTATCATCACAAACTGTGTCAGTTTGAGCTGAGCAAGTCTTCTCCCTTGAAAACTGAAATACACGCTGAACCTTTACAGTGGTTCAGTACTTCTATTTCTGCAGTTGATCACGTTTTTGTTGCCACTGAAGGCTTAAAATATAATTATACTAACACACACATTTGCTACAAATCCTTTTCCTGATCTCTTTACACTGCCCTAGTGATGAACACCGTATTAATAATCTTGGAGAGGATGTGGAAGTACTTTAACAGAGCCTTTGTGCTGAAGTAAGATGAGGCTTGATTTTCAAAGTGGTCTTCCAGAGGAGCTCTTGGTATTTTTAGTTCACACATAAGAATGACCTTGGAATGAAGTCACTTTCAGTGTTAAGTAAGAAGCTACTTTCTTTATTTCCCTTTCTACAGACAGAAGGTAGAAGCTACAAACTAATCAGGGTTTTCAGCCCATAGGACAGAAAGCAGAGACAACTGAAAGTGACACCAAAGAAAATCAAGTAGAAAATAAGGCCTGTTTTGTTACTCTGAAGTTGAATATTTGCCTCAGGAAAGCATCAAATCCTATATCCCAGTGCCACTGGCAGTCAGTTCATATAGTTCTTGTCATGAGTTTATGTTGCCTCATCTAATGACAGATTGAAAGGAGGACTCTATGGGATCACTTCCCTGCCTTCTAAGGAAAGGCCTTTTCTGGTGCATCCAAGTGTTGTGTTTGTCTTTTTCACGTTTTATGTTACTTTACTACCTTCTTGATAATGAATATACTATTTAATTCCATTATATTTCTGTTACTCCAGTAATATTTATTGGTTTCTTCCTCTGTGACATAGTCTTTCTTTTATACTGAAAAGTGCTTTCACCTTTGGGTGCTGACATTACAGAAACCATGAAGGAGTGTCCTTTTAGTGAGAGTTTTTCTGACTAAGGTTCAACCTAAAATCTCACCTTAAACACTGGACTGATGTTCTAAATTTCCAGTTTAAGTGATCAAATCATTTGGTTTTAGTCTCCCACTACCACAGCTAAAATATCCTTAATATGTATCCTTTTTTTAATGCTGCTTCCCTTTTTTATGTTCTTTAGAAAGTAAATGAACGGTAAAAAACCTTCTATTTTTTACTTACAGAAGGGAGCCCACAAGAAAGATGGAGAGAGACTATTTACAAGGGCTTGTAGTGAGAGGACAAGGATAATGGATTCAAACTGAAAGAGGGTGGGTTTAAATTAGATTTTGGGAAGAAATTCTTTCTTGTCAGGGGGGGGAGGCACTGGAACAGGTTGCCCAGAGAAGCTGGGGGTGCCCCATCCCTGGAAGTGTTCAAGGGCAGGTGTGACAGGCTTTGAGCAACCTGGTTTAGTGTAAGATGTCCCTGCCCATGGCATGGGGGGTTGGAACTGGATGGTCTGTAAGGTCCCTTCCAGCCCAAATCATTCCATGTTTCATTGATCTTTGTAAAATGCTACAAGCGTGGCAGCAAGGCCTCAAGAGCATTGAGGTGACAGACTGATGTTTCTAAACACAGTAATAAATGTTGCATGTAGAAACCATCTTCTTAAATGTAACAAATATACGTTTATGACTGTTTGAATGTCATACTGATTTTTAAAACAAGACACTTTGGCTGTGTATTGTGGTGTGATACCAACCAACTTTCTCATGTTTTGTCTGTTTCACCTCCAGGAGATGCTTTAGTTGCTGTAAATGATGTCGATGTGAATTCTGAAAATATAGAAAGGGTTTTGTCTTGCATTCCAGGTCCTATGCAGGTACAGTAGTTGAATATTTATTCCAAATGTCCTCTGTAAATGTTAAGATTGTTTCTAGCCTTTTTTCCCTGGGGAAACAGGGCTGGAGATGTGCAGCACTAGCATGTGTGAAGCAAGATATTGATGTCTACCTTAAATATAAATATAAATATGTCAACAAATTAAGAGCGGGGCTATTTTGTCAATTACTGTTCTTAAAATGGTAATAATTGCTCTGGAAGTACTTTGCTAAAATAATTATATATTCATTAATATAAACAAGATTAACAAACCACAACAGAATAAAACCAAGCCTGAATTAACAAGTAGTGCTATTAAAAATACTAAGAGCACTTAAATGGAGAAATTGATACTGCTGTAATATTTAAATAGAAAAAGGTCTTGAGGTGTTAAGACTTTTTAGATTAAATACTTTTAAGATCTTTCAGAACTGAACAGTGATGAAAATTGATAGAAGCCAGTAATAAAAGTTAATAGAAAAAAAAAAAATCCAAAAACCTGACCTGATGAATAATGTTTCTTCCCTCCAAACCTACTGCATATATCTTTTCTTCTAGCTGAATAATAATTTTGGAACTATAATGAAGAATGAAATAACTAATAAAGAAGTACATAGCTATTTCAGAGCTAAATGAGGAGAGTTGCATCTAGGATGTTAATAGAATGCAATTTAGTATTTTGGGTTATTCTGAGTAAATCTACTTCCTGGTGGACAGGAAGACAAGATAAAAGTTGCAACTTACAGATATGAGAAGGAGCAGTTTAAAGATTATATAGTGTCTCTTGGTAGTTTATCTTGAGGTAGAATATACGAGGTGATGATAATAATAGAAATGTTTTACAGTCCAGAGATAAAAAGTGGAAATTCTAGATTTTCTTAAACATGCCTCTGTTTGCAGCTTCTGTGGTGCAAGTGCCTGTGGAGCTGTATCTGTAACTGCAGTGGGATTGAGTACTGGGTTGTCAGTTCAGGAAGCTTTCCAAGATCTTTGACAGTATGAAGCTACCAGAGTTGTGGTCAGGTATTGGCAGAGCTCCACTGGAGAAAAACCTTGTCTTGTCTGTCTTTGACCAAATATGGAGTTGCTGTGACTGCTATTAAATACAGAATGATTAAAAAAGCAGAGATTATATAGTTTGTGTAATTGTATCCTTACTAGATTAGAGTATATATATTACTTGTTGGTAAAATACAATGCAGCCCTTTATAGAGTAGTTACTTTTAATGCAATGTTAATGTTTAAATTGTCAGTAAATCTGTCAAGTAGACAGCGATTATTTGAAATGTGTAACAGTTTGGCATGTTGGCTTTCCAAACTCTTTTATTAAAGTGCAATTATTCCTTTTTTTACTGTGCAGTTTGAGTCAAGCCAGTAGAATGACTGCTGGAATAGACCAGAGGAGATTTAAATACAGCCTTTTTACTTAAATACAAGTTATTTCCATAAGAGAAGTCCCTGCTCTTCTGGATTCAAGTTAAAAATTGGTGGAATTAATTTAAAAAACTTAACTCCCTATATTTTCTCAGTTTCAGCATGTGACATAACATAACTCATTATTATATTTCAAGAATTTTGTCTTCTTTGTCTCAGTTTAGGCAACTAGATCTAGGCATGTAAGGTCTAGTTTAGTATATTTTTTGAGGAATAGAAGCCCAAATGCTACATCAGTCCTTCTTTTTCTCCCTTTCTATAATCAAAATAGCTGCTGTTTCAGCATCAGAAGACAGAATAGGAAGGGCAAGATATGTGAAAAGAATATACTCTTCTTTACTGTGATGTTCAGAAGTTGCAGAACCATTTTACCCAAAACTTTCTAAAAATATTCAGCCTGAGGCAGACATTCGGAATCACAAATTCCAGCCTGAAATTTTGTGTTACAGTTGTGCAAACAGTAAGCACATGGAAAACAGAGCCTTAGAGCAGGAAATGGCAGGCAGTCTTTAAAATGCAGGCCATGCCACCAGCTCTGTCTGTTATAAAATCCATACTCTAAGCCATGCTCTTCCCTGCAGATGGGCAGAAATCATGCCTTTCTGAGGCAGACAAATGGTATAACAGCTACATTTCCTCTTTCTACACTGACAAACGTGTAAGAGTATTGAGAAACAAATTAAATACAGAGCAACCTTCCAATCATTGTTTTCCAGCTTCCAGCAGTTAATAGTTAGGAAGGTTTGCACATTCTCCTTTGTTAATCTGGTTCTTAAAATTCCTTTGAGCTCCACAGCATCCTGTAGCAGTGATTTACGGAACTGATTTGTGTTATGTTCCTTAACCTTGGCTTTCAAATTGTGCATTTTATACCCCCATGTTTCTGTGTCATGAGAAAAGGTTAACTGTTCACGTCTTACTCTTCGTATCATTGCGTGGCTTAGGACAACTCTGTCATGTTCCACTTCGGTCACGTATTTCCTAAGCAGAAAATTCCCATCCATGTCCCTCTCTTTGTCCTTTTCTATTGCAGTGATGTGGGAGGCAGCATGGATGCCTACAGGAGGAGGGACAGTTAAAGTTCTGTTTGGCCCAGTTTGTTTTGAGCTCTTCCCTGGAGGGACCATATGGTGATGTCCCTAAGACAAGACAGACTGAGTTTGCTTTTTTAAAAACTGAGAGACTAAAAGTCTGCAGCAAGAATTACATCTGTGCATCATTAGTGTAGAAACTGTAGCCTAAGTGTCATGTATAAGTACAGACAAGATGTAACAGAAGTTAAGAGAAATAACTATTGAGCCTTTAGGAAATCTGCAAAAAGTTAAACGAGGTATGAGGAAAATGCTCTGAAATATATGCAGATGGCATGACAGAGAAAGAGAACTGAGTCACAAAATGCTGGAGAAGAAAACATTCACCTCTGCAACTGTGAACTATCAACTTACTGGGTCTTGAAAAGCAGCTGCTTCTTAGCTGGATGTTTCTGCTCCTCGAGCCCTGTTAATGTGTGGTGTAAGGAATCAAAACTGAAATGATGAGGAGAGGGCGAGGGATGAGTGACTGTAAGAAAAGACAGGAATAGCACAGGGCAGGAGAGCAGGATTGAGGGCAGTGCTGTTCCAGGGAACAGGAAGAGAAAACAGAAAAAAGCTGACAGCAGCCAAAATAGGAGAGGAAAAGAGTCATGAGAAGTGGAGTGGAATGGGAAGGTGGCAGCCAGTGACAGAAATGTTGTAGCTGTAAGAGTTGATGATGGCACTTCTCTCCAAGCCAGTTTGACAGGCAGTGGGTGTTTTAAAGCATCCTTATTTCTTGCTGGCACTCGTGTGTGCATACACATACACAATTAGATCTATAAATTACATCTGCCTGGGCTTCTCAGTTTTATTGCAACTGGGAAAATAGAAACCTTTTTTGTTGCATCAATCCTTAGGCTAAGCTGTCACTGACTTAACAGAGAAGCAGGATTTGGTGTGATGTGTTACATTCAGAACTTCCCAGTCAATAGGCATGTTAGGGTTATTTTAAGGCAGACAAACAATCTTGAGTAGAAACATATGAAAGGGGGAACTGAGAGCGTGCCTGCTTAGTCCAAATATGTCTTCAGTCACTTCAAACACAGATAAAAACTTGAGGTATCATCCAAGAAAACAAATCAAGTTTTTCTCCTTGGAAATGACATTTTTATGCTCAGTCAAGAGCTAAATGTTTCTCACATCTCCTTCTTTCATACTTAGGATATCAGCATTCATTCACAAAAAAAATTTAAAAATTACTCTTTCATCACTGCTGGAACAACTAGCAAACATAATATTTGTAAGGCAGTGATAATAAAGTGTATGAAAAAATATAAAGCAAATTATGAAACATATTTTCACATTGTTTGGATTACGTGTTGCTTATTAGTCAGGAAATATGTGTTTCTTCTAAAATTCCTGGTTTTTACTTTATTTGGGAAATAAAGACAGAAAACAATTCTTTGGCAAAGTAAGCTTGATCGTTTAAACTTTTGTTATTTAAGAGAGGATGCTCTGTGCTTTGATCTTTTTTTTTCTTCTAAAGACAGCACAGCAAAGGATGTAAACAATTTTTATGCTTCCTTGTAGTTGTGTGAATTGTTAAATACAGCAACAAATCTCTTATGTGCTGATTTTACCGTTTAAAAAAGTTAACATGATGAAAATGAAAGATTGAAAGAATTGTTACTGTTACAATTTAACAGACTTTTTCAGTGTAATGTAAATTTAAACGATTGTCCTGTGCACTCAAAATGGCAAAGAAGTGCTCCAGAAAAAGCCTTGAGGGTATATACTTAGGAAAGTGCTGACATTTTGAAAGAAGTCTAATACCGTGTGTTTTTCAAAGTCAGGGTAGTATAGGGTTTGTGTTCAAACAAACCCAGAGCAGTAAGTATATTTTTCCATTCTCAAGACCATAAGAATTAAGCATGAAAACACAGCAAACCACATGCTTACTCACAGGGTTCATAGAGCATGTAATAGCTGGCTTTGTGCTTTGTAATAGATGGTTATGTAATGCCAAATGTATAATTGGTTTTCTTGAAACAGCAGGAACTTTTGTGTGCTTACATGTCAGTAAAGCTGAGAAAACTTAATCTCTTAAAGGGCTCAAACTGCATCTCTTTTCATCTGATGTTGGGACATAATTGTAAGTACAGCCTCGTTTTCACGATAATTAATTATCTTAATAGGTTAAACTTACATTTGAAACCTCGGTGTTTGAGCCTGAAGGAACTTCTCAGCAAATGAGCAAACAGGCACAGTCAAGTATGAACAATCTGGTTCGGCTCCTGTGGGGAGAAGACAGTACAGACCTTCAGCAGGCTGTCCAGGACGTGCCTCATATTGTCATGTTCCTCACTCTGAAACTGGACACTGAAACATCCAAGGATGAGGTATGTGGCTGACTGAATAAATCTGAAGTGAAGTTTAACAACTGACAGCAGCAACCGCTGTGACATTTGATGTTAAATAAATGAGTGAACGAATAAAAAAATAAATTAATCTTGCTAAACGTTTCGAGTGGTGAATCATCTGCAAAATGTCCACTTTGGCGGAAATAAGGCCTGAAATTCCGGAGGGATAAAAAATAGCATCAGTGCTGACAAACTCTAATTGGACTTAAACTCAGTTCAGGTCAGCAGGTGAGGAGAGGCCAGAGGTGTAACTGCAAAGCCGAGGTACAGTCACCAGTGCGATGTTGTCTCTGGTATTCACTCTCAGATGCTGGACGGGGTGTTTTCAACACCTCTCCAACTTGGAACTATGGAATCTGCCAAGCCAAAAGAATTTCCCCCAGCAGGAGATGTTGGCAGTCCACATTCATAATCTGTCTGGCTCCTGGTTTGAGATGCTAATGTGCCTTTTCTTAGAGGACTCTGGCCTGTCTGCTGTTTGCAATCAGCCCCTGATTCTTGCTTGGGGCAGCGTTTTAGAGGTACTGAAGTACTTTCCCTTTGTCCTGTAAGGCTTCCTTTCACATCTCTTTCCTTTCTGTGTTCAGAAAAATTTTGCCAGTGTGCATGTAAGCCATTGTAAGTTTGTGTAGACCCACGGTGTAGCCATAGCTACAGATACTCCTCTTAGTGCAGGGACACAGAGCAGTAGGGGAGGGCTGAGTTTGGCCTCTTGCCTAATCTAAAAATGACAAATGGACAAAGTAGACTTTTAGGGACAGACATTTGGAAAGAGACTCTTCTCCCCTTGTGTGAATTCTCAAATTTAGCACTGTGCCCCAGTGATCTTATATTGTCTATGATGAGGAGACATCAAACAAAGCACATATTTTTCCAGTCCTTAGGGACTGGGATGGCAGGACAGTGATGGAGTGGGGAGCAGAAAAAAGACATTTAACTTTCTCTCCCCTGGAATTTATCCGTAGATTCACTCAGTGCTCCATCCCTTCTCTGGAATATCTTTACTTCCTTTAGATTGTTTTTCAGCTGGTACCAGTCTACGTTCTGTTGGTGATGTGTGATAGAGAAAAAGTGTTACAGCTGTATTTTCTAGAGACTGGGCTGGGGAGGAGAACCCTAGACAATTACATGATGTCAGAAATGTTGTGAAGTGTGCAGAGTCAAGTGGATGACAGCTCAGAAATTACAAATTTGTATCTGCTTGTGCAATTTTAATTCAGCCCTTTTGTATGTACACAGCATGACACTGTCTTAAGTATTTTATTTTTTTCTGAAAGATACCTGTCTTGTGCAGAGGACTGGATGGACAGATGAGTGAATGTAGTTAAAACTTACTAGCCAACCATAAATCCAGTAGCTGCTAACTCTGGAGTACTTGATTTGCAAGATAAGTCATGCTCTTAACTTAATAATTTTAAAGTAATGTGTGCTCTGTTGCTTGTTAAGCAAGATACTACAATTTAAAATTTGGTTTGCAGTTCTTCCAAAACTTGTGTAAGAGATTACAGTTCTTCCTGGGAGGTGCCTTCAGTGGAAATTAGTTTATACAAGTGTCTCTTATCAGTATTTTTTTATTTTTTTTTTAACTAGTGTACCTATTAGGCAATGCCATTCCAGGCTCTTTTTCCCACACAGAGACTGCTTCCACTCAAACATACAATATCACAGTGTTTTTCTTCTTTACTATTTTCTTATAATAAAAATTAAAAGAGCTCATTTAACTGTAAATTAAATAAACTTAAGATTCTTTATCAAAGCTCACTTGCACATTTCAAATACTTTTCTTTCTCTTCAGTTCTGAGTTTTCAGTAGTCCAAGACTGCTGTGTTATGTGGATAGAACACCTGTGGATGGTTGTTGTAGACTTAAAGACCAGTATTTTCTTGATCCCATAAACTTTATGAAATATAAAAAAATAATAATTTCAGGCTCTCTGGCCCCTCTGTTGGTAGGGGAATAGACATGCAACTGCCTCATTGCAATTCCTGCCCTGCAGAGTAGATACAGTACTGGTTTCTTGCCCCATTATTTCTTTAAGCTCTCCCAAGAAACAGGATTAATCCTGAACATTGAGCAGAGGTAAAAGAGCAATTGTAATGCACATGTTGTCCCTTCACACCATGAAATAATTGTTTCCTGAAAAGTCTTGGCAGTTAATGCAGCCCCAAATACTCTAATGTTGAGGGATGCTTTGCTGGTATAATCAAGCTCTTTATAACATTTCCTTACAAAAGAATGTTCCTTCTTCAAGGCATTTGTCATTTTACTGAACATTAAGCAACTTACAGCCTGTAGATGTTTTGTCCCAAATTTAGTTTATACAGCACTTTAAATTAGCACTGAAGTTATGATACACTTATGCCATACTGCACAATAAAAATATAATCCTTTACTAAGCTGCTTTACCCATATCCAAAGGAGGCATAGTATGCAGATCACATCCATGTAAACTATGGCAACTGGAACTGGTAACTAATTCTTCCACTTGTGAGCATTTGGCACCTAAAAATAGAATTAATGAGCTTTAAGACTTGTAAGCTCTGTCTGTTCAGCTATAAAAGTAGTATTGGAAATCATTTGGGATGTGTGTATGCCTGTGGGGGATGTCCCAGATAGCAACAGGGAGTAAGATTGCTCCTGTGTTTTTTAGATTTTAGTTTAAGGTGGGTATTACAGTTATACATTATTCGTACCAGTGTGCAGCTGTAACGTCTTTGTGTTTGACCTGATTTTTGGTGGTACCAGGTCTTGAAAAGAATAATGTTCATATTCCTCCTACATGATAGTGTTACTAGAAGTTCAGAGTCTGTCCAGGTCTGGATTTTTGGGATGAGGGAGGGTTTACACGTTTTAAGGCATGAGCTGCTTGTCATTTATTATCACTGTGTTTGGCCTGTGAGCTTTGGGCTTCCCTTTGAGACAGCCAACCTGGTATGGTGGCATGTGCTGAACCTTGTTAAATCACTGTATACAGACGTGATACTGCTCTGCCCTTTTGTTACAGTTGGCTTTTCTTTCCCTGGGAAAGTGTACAGATAATTGGCAAATTAATTTTGTGTAAAGGCCCCAGTTCTTAGTGAGGGGTGGAAAAAAGGCTCTTTCTAGCCCTTTGCACTGCTGTAATTAGAAAACAGCAGGGTTTCTCCAGTTGAGGGATTGATTCCAGAAAAATAGATCCTTGGCACTAATGAGTATTTGTAAATAGAGCTAATTAAATTGGATAAGAATGAAGAGTTTTCCAGGTCCTTCTGTAATGAAACTTCACATTCTTTTAGTCTTGATGAGGAACATTTTCTAATGGCACTGGCTGAATGTGCTTAGTGACATAAATAGGGAAGTTAATCATGCTTATGTTTCTTTTTGAAAGTGCTTGCATAAAAAAATTATTTAAAAAAAATTGTTAGAAAAAGAAAAATAATTGTCACACATATTTATCTGAACTTCAAGATGACTTATTTTACTGATTGTCAAGATGACCTGTTTAAGAATATACTGACACAGATGGTCAGAGGTTTCATGAGAAATGTTAGTGGTGTATGTCATTTGAGTATATATCTGTTATATTTTATGCTGTGCATGTAAAGCAATTAGGTAGGGTTATAGGGAGAGACTGGAATTTTCCTATTCTTACTGTTGGTTTTGAAGAGCTGTGTGTTTGATGATGATTTAAATCAGAATTTAAACACCGACAGAACCATACAAATAGTAGAACCATCGAAGACTTGAATGGCTTGGGTTGGAAGGGACCTTAAAGATCTGCTTGGGACACCTTCCACTAGACCAGGTTGTTCAAAGCCTGTCCAACTTATCCTTGAACACTTCCAGGGATGGGCCATCCCCAGCTTCTCTGGGCAACCTGTTCCAGTGCCTCACCACCCTGACAATAACGAATTTCTTCCTGTCTCTTGGAATCAGACTGGTAACACTGCTTGTTTCACTACTGTATGAAAGTATATGAGAAAAGCTTTCATGTTTAAAAAAAACTGGTACCACAAAAAAAGAAATTATCTTGTTTTCTGTGGGGATTTTTTTTTTTTTGGGGGGGGGGGTTGGTTTTGCTTTGCTTAACTAACAGCTAACTTTCTTCACAGCAAGAAATTCTTTATCAGTACCCCATATCTGAAGCATCCCAAAAACTGAAAAGTGTGAGAGGAATATTTCTCACACTGTCTGACATACTGGAAAATGTTACTGGTACCGAGATTATCAGGTAAAAGTATTTGAAATGTAATGTATTGTTATTTTTATTACTTTATACATACATGTACAGCAAACATGGGTTATGTATCGAGTTATAGACAAAACCAGAGTGACTCAACCTGTTTAGGCAGTAACATTTTAACTAGAACAATGGGCCTGAAGTTGGACTGCTCAACCTGCAGGTACATTGATGTGGGGGAATTTTCCTTGTAGTGGGTAGCAGTGACTAGGAATTTACTTCAGTGAAATTGTTTTTAACTCTTTTATAACTTCATGCTGTTAACAGAAATATTTCTGGTTTAATTTTTCTAGTTCCTCCCTTTTCTTATGTGAAAAACTGGTTCAAGTTGTTTACTGGAAAGAATCTGAAAAGTTGCTCATAATTGGCCTCCCTGAAGAGAAGTGAGTTTCAGAGGAAAGGTTTTGATTTCCTTTAAGTTTTATGTTGTGTCCTCAAATTGTACTCTTCTAACAAAAGAGCAAGGAAGGGCTTACAACATACTCTTTTTACTAAAACTAGTCTTCATACCTGTGATTCTTCTTTTTCCATTGAATTTAATCTCATCTTTTATATATCCATTGTTGTGGTTTCTTTTTCGTTTGCTCTGAAGGAATAAGATCTCAGAAACACATGTAGGTTAGAAAATGGGAATATTACAGGATTTGGTAAATTCAGGTACTTCATAGAGACTGTTGAATAACATCAGTAATATTACACATGTATGTGTTCTAGGAGGACTACTTATTCGTAGTAAAGCTATACATTTTTAATTTTTATTTTTTAGTGTGCCACTCTCTCAGCTGAGGAACATGATTGAAGATGTTGTCAGGACCTTGACATTTATGTATGGTTCTTTGGACAGGTGAGTTCTTTCAAAAGTATTTTCTTTTCAGTCACACGTTTCTCATTGGTGCTTACTGAAAAAGACAAATAGTAGCATTAATTTTAAAGTCTACATGGAATTTCTTTGCATGTGCCTTTACACTTACATAAAAAACAGTATTAATGTTCTTCTTGCCTTTTGCTTTTAGTCTGAACACTAGTAAGGCACTTTTTAAACAGTCCTTGTCAATTCAGAAAGTTTTGTCCTTGATTAGGTTAAATCATTCACATTATCTGTGGATGTCAACAGCACTCTGCAAATGTTATCCTTTGTGTTCAAGCACTGTCTGTAAAATATACATATGAATCAGTATTATATTTTTAATAAAGTAAACACTCTGGATTTGCAGTGACTGTCTGTCTCTGCATTTGGAAATTACCCAGAAAATTTTCAGTCTTGACTGTAACCTAAATAAAATTGCCAAGATAGATTATTCATATACTTGCATCAATTCAAGCTTAACATGTGTATGCCATAGAGAAAGAAAAGGAATAAATCTCAGTTTCCAAAAGGATGAGACTGCTGTTTAAATCATATAAAGTTGCTCTAAGACATCTACTATGACACCATACTGCTTTAGTTTGTCCTTTTTCTGTAGGTCCTGCCTGGATATTAGCCTGGTGGGTTTTTTCATGTTAAAAATGAATGTTAAAAATACATCCAAATGTAGCATCATGCTGCAAAGAGACTTGTGTAGCACTGAGGGTTATATAAACAAGCTGCAAGTTTCTCAATGTTATTCTGACTTGGAGTTCATGTTTGTTCAGTGCTTTTTGCCAGGTGGAAAATGTTTCTCGCCTCGATCATTTTTTCAACCTGTTCTTCCAGCGTGCACTTCAGCCTGCGAGGCTCAAGCCCAGTGCCAGCCCCAGTGCTCAGCACTATGAGACCTGCAGTGCCTTGTTCCTGGACAGTCTCCCAGGCCTGCGCTGGCTGACACTGCCTCAGGAGACCAAGGTAATGTCTTTTTTTACATCTCTCTGGGAAAACTTGTATAGGAGAGACCAAAAAATCTTCTGCTGTTATTGTGGGATTGACTTTGCTCATCCAAGACCATCCATTTTCCTACCAGATCCTTTATTCAAGTTTGGAGCTACACTGGCATTCCCACAGTGTATTTAGTGGCTTTAGAGTTATCTAGGAAGAGATTATGATGACAAAGGACTTAAAACTTTATTTAAAATGCATACACACACATCTCTAAGAACTAGGATATGGACTAGGGAAAGCAGCCCCTGGTGTGTAACTCTGTTTGATTTTGACCATTGAAGTATTTTTCCAGGTAGAAAATACTACTGCAGAAGCCCATAGCTTGTAATTTAGGAGAGTTATAAATGGCTGTTGCAGAATCAAAATAAATATCCACATATCATTTGTGTGACACATACAGGTACAGCTTTTCTGCAGCATTCCACTGTGTCTGGTTACCTCCTAATTAGAAACTGAGTTTCCATTAAGCACTAGTAAGACAAAAGGTAGATCATAGTAAATAGAATTATAGCTGCCAGTCGTAAATGTGATTTTCATGGCTTTAATATCTATGATTCTGGTTTAGAATATGTTCGTCTTGTCATGGTAGAGTTTGTTTTTTAAAGAGTACTTGCCATGATTTAATGCAAATAAAACAGCTTGGAAGTTTTAAGCTCAGAGTTTCCTTTCATGGATAGACCCAAAATATTTGTAGGTTCGTAGATAACATAGTGAAGGCTAATTCTGATTACTAGACAATGATTGTAATCTGAGCTGACCATAAACTCCATTATCCAAACTTATTTCATCAGCAACAATAAAAGAAAAGAATGTTGTACTTGCTGAACTTCATGGAAAATTGCAAGTGCTTCTCAGAATGGCTTTGTGAAAAGACTGAGTTTGGATGTTCAAAATGACCTTTCTTCTGCAGTAGCATATTCTGTAATTTATAGGGTCTTTATTTGAAGATAATATTAATTAGTTGACAATATTAACTAATTGAAGATAATATTAACTAATTATTAACTATTAACATAATATTAACTTTCCTGGGTTTCTGATTTTTATGTTTAATAAGACTTCACTGTATAATTTTTATAAGTGTGTTTGGAGGGGAAGGAATGAAGGGGTCTTTCAACTTTACTACTGCCAGGGTTTTTTTGCAGAATGATTACAGGTTTGCTATGATTCAGTAATAGAAATTGCCCTGAATGTTGCAAGTTGTGCATCAGTCAATGCTATTTGTTTCCAAACATATTTCTGTGGCTTTCTCTCTTTTCTCCTTTAAAGGAGAATTGTCTCCTCCTTTATCTTTAGTTGCAGACTAGTTCTGCAACTTATTTCTCTCTACCTTACCCTGTAGTATGTGTCCAGATACATTTTTGCTAAATATGTGCTTCAGGACAATGTTTGCAATTATGGTAGTCCAACCTCTGCTTTTATAATATGTATGAACACCCTGTTATACATGTTTTAGATACAGAAGTGCATATTTATGGAGTGTCTCAGAAGAGATTAGTTTTTTTCCTCCATGCTTTTTTTCTTCTCTCTCAAGTTTCTGTAGAAAGACTCTATTCCACTTTGTTCTGTAGTTCAACTTCTTGGTTGTTTCTTTCTTGCAAAATAGTAAGTTTTAAAGGGATTTAGACAACAGTGTCGTTGATATTTATGATACAGACATCACTTTCCAAAGTTGTCTGAGATCATTCACATCTTCCAGAAAAAAATGTTGTTGTTGCAGAACATGACATTTCCAGTTAACATTTTGATGATGATCTTTATATCCTATAAGGAATATAAAACTAAAAATATTGGTTTTTTGGGCAGAAAGCCAATTAAATTTTGACTGGGGAAAAGCTGAGAGACTGGTTAAATTTTTGACTGCCAACAGCCTCGCTGACATTGCTCTGTTTGAAAACTGGCTGTTTCAATTAGAGGCAGCCTGTTAATACAGCCCAAGGAGTTTGTAATTATGGGGTTTAGGTTCTTGTCATTATGTACTCCATTTATGTCAGGGGTTCCAGTGCCTAGTACCATGTTTCTTGAAGTACTCTTAGTACAACCTACATTAACCAGCAGCTCTTGTAGTTACAGAAATTAGGACACCTAAAGCAGTTTGAGTAGAGCTTGTGTGAGAAAGTTTTGGCAATTTCCAGAGACAAAAAGCTAAATCCATTGTGTAAAAGATTTTTATGATAACTCAGTTGGATGCAATAGTGTGCCAGATTTGAGATTTGTCTCTAGACGTCGTGTATTAAAGCACCTTTGTGCCAAACACTGTGTTCAGCAGGCACACAAGGAGGGAAATTGTACAAAGGGCAGGGAGATAGACAGCATTTAAGAAGGATTTTTCTTTAATCTGAAGGCTCAAGGTGTTCTTGATATTTGATGTTACAATTGAAAAGTATGGGAAAATTTTTATCCGCTCAATTTGTATTTGTTACTTCTAATCTGAGACCAGCAAGACAGAGCAACCTATGTTATTATGGGAAATTAATATGTTGGAAATGTCGATTAAAAAGTACTATTCAAATATTTCAGATGGAAATTGACACAGCACTGAGTGATCTGGAAGCAGCTGACTTCGCTGAGCTGGTAAACATCTTATTTTTGTTTGCATTGCACACTGTCTTGGTGTCTTATTCAGCACTCATTTCAAACTCATCCACTTTTTCTAATCAAGTGAGAGTCAAAGCAAAGGAATTTTAAAGGAATATTATTCTTTAAAGATAGATCATTTTACCCATTCTATTTATTGATAATTACTCTCTGTGTTTAATATTGCAACATATTATAATCCTATAGGATTAATCAGTGAAAATCCATGATTTACGGTAACTCGAGTCCATGGGATGTTGTCTCAGTTTAAGACAATGCAGAGGGGAAGAGACCTCGGACAGGAGTCTCCTCCCTCTGATTCAATACCCCTGCTTCTCTCCAGTAGAGAGAGAGACAGAGAGATCAGACATGCCCGGATGTAAGTGAAAAAATAACTCTATCAAGAAGAATGCTAAGCAATACTGATAAAACTGGGATAAGCTAACCAGAAAAATTCCCAAGCTCGCACCCACGGGACCAAAAGGAGCAGGCAGCTGGCCTCCCCCCACCTGGCAAAACCTGTCAGGAATGGTTTGGAGGGTCAGTGCTGGAGTGAGGCTGCAGTGCTGGCACAGACACTTGGAGCAGGGATGTGGGGACCCCTCAGGCAACTGGAAGGACACACAAGACACCTGCTGGGTCCAGCAATGAGACCTGGTTGCTGCAACTCCAATGGTGGTTGTAGTCCTGATCCGCTGAGGAGGAGGAGGAGGTGGTGGTGATGGTGGTGGTAGAAGTCCCATGGAGTGAGGAAGACTCTCAACCTGCTGAGTGGAGTGTGCTCTTTCACTGGGCTCAGTGTANCCCGGATGTAAGTGAAAAAATAACTCTATCAAGAAGAATGCTAAGCAATACTGATAAAACTGGGATAAGCTAACCAGAAAAATTCCCAAGCTCGCACCCACGGGATCAAAAAGAGAAGGCAGCCGGCCTTCTCCCACCTGGCAAAACCTGTCAGGAATGGTTTGGAGGGTCAGTGCTGGAGTGAGGCTGCAGTGCTGACACAGACACTTGGAGCAGGGATGTGGGGACCCCTCAGGCAACTGGAAGGACACACAAGACACCTACTGGGTCCAGCAGTGAGACCTGGTTGCTGCAACTCCAATGGTGGTTGTAGTCCTGATCCGCTGAGGAGGTGGTACAGGCCTGGGTGTTAAAGTCCCATGGAGTGAGGGAAGGAGACCTTGATCTGCCAAGTGAACTCCGAATGTGGTCTTTTTATTGGGCTCAGGTAGGTGGGAGCACTTCTGATACCTCCCCTGGCGTAGGGAGTTCTTCCCTGGATGATTCACGCGGGATCATGGGACATTTCAAGAGTCTTTGGCACCTTCTAAGCACGGGTGGATTCAGCAGAGATCAATATCTTCCAGCCACGTGTGTGAATTGTCATGGTGCCTCCCCGAGGGGGTTATCACAGATGAGTCAGGACAAAGAAACAACACCCAGCTCAGAGCCTGAGGTGGCAGGTGTGCACACCCTCTGAGTTCATCAGCCTTCCAGTATTTTCACACTGATGGATACATTCTTCCTTAAGTCCCTCCCCACAGTATAAATTACTAGTTATATTTGGAGAAAAGAGAAAAGATGGATACCAGAATCTTTGTGTAATCCAGGACAGATGTCTACAAAGGCACTTTAATTTTAACACAGCTGATTGTTGTTACATTTCTTTTTTGTGTAAATAACTGTCTCCTTCCCAAGCAATTGTGAATAAACCTGAAAAGACCCTGTGGAGCACTAAGAACTTAAATTTTCCAGTTTACAGAAAAGAATTACAAATTATGCTTGTTTTTAATAGCGTTAAAGGAGACTACAGTAATTTACTTCAGTAACTCTTGCTGTGCAAGGCGTAAACATATTGAAATTTCAGCTTTACTTTGTCATGAAAGAGCTCTCTCAAACTCGTGTTTCAGAACAGTTACTTTAAAATTCTATTCAAAAGAATCACTGTTCTAAACAACCTGGGTGAATACTTAGAGAAAGCAGTGTTTGTAAGTTACAGTTTATTGCACAGAAGTTGATTGCACCTACTTAATTTAAACTACAGTATATCCATCTAAACACAGTGTTACCAATCAGAGAGCACTGGACATTGAAAGATCAGTGAAGGGGTATATTTTAGGTAAAATGTCAAGTACGGAAAAAAAAAATGTTTGGGCTTGAAAGTTTTAATCTACGAGGGCCCCTGGTGTCAATAGTTACCCTGCAGATATTTTGCTGTTAAGAACTGTGAGAGTGAGCATATCCTAACAAAAATTGTTAATGGACAAATGTTATTTTCAGCTGAAATTTTTTGAGAAAATTTTGATGATATGAGAATCAATAATGGAGGCTAAAAATTTGGTATTTCCCTTCCCTGCTCAGTATTAATTGCTGTATTGGTAATAATAGGTGGTCAAATATGAAAACATCAAGTAAAAATATTGATTACAATTTACCAGTAGTAGTTCGCTTGCATTTGGTAAACAAAACAAAAATTCTGAATTTAAAATGATACAATTATTTTTCCCCCCCTCAGTCTGAAGATTATTATGACATGAGAAGATTATATATGATTTTGGGCTCTTGTCTCTTCTACAAGGTAATATTAATGATTCAGGCCTAAAGATAAGCAAAATGCATGTAGAAATCTGGTTTAGTCCTGGAGTTACTCTTTCATAATCTCACAAATATGAAGTAAATGTATGACTGCTTTAAACATGTGTTTCTAGTACCAGAACTCAAACACCATAACAGAAAAAAATTGTGAAAGGACATTTTATGTGCTGTATGATCAGTAAGAACAAAATGCTTCCTTGAAACTGGAATTTTTTGATGTACGATCAGAGGATTGGAGAGAGTAATAAAGCAATAAGAGTAAATTCAAGTGAGACTGTGGGATATTCTAGTAGGAATTTTTTTTTTCGCTGCCATTTTTTAACAGCAGCCAATCTATCTTTAGTCTGTCTTTAAATCCAAGACTTGAGAAATTGTATCAACAGCATTTTTCACTTTGGCCTCATAAATTTACTAAGTAAATAGAGACGGTGTAATCATCAGTATAAAGGGGAAGATAACAGCCTTTGCTTAAAGAAAACTTTGATGATTTTTCATGCAATTGTTCTTTATGTTGGTAGTGTTACAAGACTAAACTGTTGCCATAAATGCACCTACACAGTATATGCATGAGAGCACTTGAGCTGTAAAGCCCTTAGTGCTAAAACTATTGCTGTACTATGTATCTTCTTTGGAAATGTCCTTAATTTCAGAGAAAGCTCACTATTTTTGGAAAGTGAATTAAATGAGAACTCAAGCGACTTCACACTGTTGGTGTTTTCAAGCTGTTAAAGCCATGCATTTCCCAGCTTGCCTTTGATAACTTGCATCTATGCTGATGGTTTATTTGTGCATATTTCAGTATTTGGGGTCTTTAGATGTGGTGCAGAAGCTCAGTGTTACCTGTTGTACAGCTGTACACCAAGATGACAGTCTGTGGGCAGGAAGCTTAAGATGACAGTGCCTGTGGGGCAGGGATACCTCTACACAGAAAGTACTCTGAAGTGGTGGTGGTGTATTTCTTACTGAATACTCTTCCTTCTCTGTGTTTACTTAAGGGTTACTTGATTGGCAATCACTTGCCAAAGGAAGATCTTGTTGATATAGGTTTGTACTGTCGGCACTATTGTCTGTTGCCCTTGGCAGCAGAACAGAGGATCGGTCAGTTAGTGATTTGGAGGGAAGTATTTCCACAGCATCATATCCAGCCATGTGAAGGTTCAAGTTTTACAGGATACAGGGAACCTGAAGCAAGATACTTCTTACTGATAGTTGGGTTGGTAAGTTAACAAGTGCAGGATGCCTGTTCTCTGGGGCTCTCCTTTGCTGTTGTGTCTTGCCTATTGTTCACTAAGATATATATTTCCTTTGGTAATTTTACAAAATACTTATATTGTAGTTGTTTTATGGGATAGAATTTCTCGGCGAGTAGCATTATTTATAAATCTGCAAAGCTTGCAAAGTTTAAGTATAAATTCTTGTCATTTTTCTGCCTTTTCACTTCAGTTGAAAGTGTTTTTACCTTCATGATCTTGTCTTTTCAGACCACTCATTTCAGAAATGTGTCTGGTTTTTTTTAAATGTAGATGTTCTTTAAAGCGAACAGCTAATAAATTTGTAAGCAATAGCTTTTATGTTTGGGTCATTAATTTAAATAACATAATAACAGAAAGATGTCCATGGATGTGATTTGATTAGAAGAAAAAAACTCTGGAGGTGAGGAAGGAGTGTTAATATAATGCTGTATTTTACCCAAATCTCAGATAAGATATAACACAGCACATACTGTACATTAAACCAAAGGCTAATGTTGCTCCCTTCATATTTACAGAGACACTTCATGCTGTGTGTCCTGCTAGAGGCAGGAGGCTGTGCATCCAAAGCTATTGGGAATCCAGGACCAGACTGTATCTATGTAGATCAGGTCAAAGCAACCATACTCCAACTGGAAGGAATAGATGCCAGCATAGAGGAAAGGCTGGATTCTCCTTCCATTCCACCTTTAGCTTGTGCTGACTGGTTCCTTCCTGCAACACGTGACAAACTGGAGAGCTTGACCACCTCACCTATCCTGAGCAAGATACAGAACAGCTGCAAACCAGGGAGCAGAAGGTCCCTGTCTGGGGACTCTTCCCTGACAACACGGAAGCTGAGCCCTACGAGAAACAGCGGAGGGCCCCAACAGGGTAACGAAGGTCCTGCAGAAGATGAAAGCACGAATCCACAACCTGCACTGGATCAGGTCTGAGAACAAAGGCAGAGAGAATTGATGAGGTTCTGGCGGGCTTAGGGGAGGTGGCACTCCTTTCAATGTAAAAGAGTAAATCTAAGAATCCCTGAATTCAGTGTTGCCTTGGGAAGCTTTGGGTCAGCCTCAGAGCCATCACGTGTTTTTTTGGGTTATCATTGCTTGTAAATCCTTGGAGTTTTCACCTGGCCGAAGTGGGCACAGCTGCATTTGAATCAGCAGGAATAATTGGAGAATATCCCTGAAATAATGATGTACACATAAGTTACCAGGACAAATTGCTGTACAGTTGTACAACTGCTTCTAACCCATTTTTAGTCTAAAATAGGCTATAAAATACATTTATCAAAGTTGATGCAGCTGTTTGGGTATTTTCAAAAAATGCTACATTATTTTCTTCTAAGTCAGTCATTTCTTGGTTTGATTCTGTTTTTCCTTTAGCTCTGTTTTCTCTGTTACTTCATCTATCTGCTTGTTTTTCAGGCCACTAGAAAAAAACACACCCTGCCAAATCCATGTCATTTAGGAAACCTAAGAAAGAACCTTTCAGAGAAAGATACAGAATTTCTTAATGCTATCAAGTAAGAAATTATTTTTTATTCCATAGTTCTTTTTTTTAGTTCATACTTGGATCGTTTCTTGAATATACACAGATATTAAAATGAGTATTAACAGTCCAAATCAGCAGGATTTCCTTGGTGTAGAGAAAATGCCTGTATCCATTTTTGTTATAGTTACCAGAAAAACAATTCTGCCTTAAAAAACAAAGTATATGTTGATAGACTAAAATTTCCAAATTCCGATTTATTTTTTTTAAGGTTGACATCCGGTCCTGAGAATACTCTGTTCCACTATCTCTCTTTGGAAACAATGCAAGGAATCTTTATTACTCCAACTCACAAAGAAGTAGCACAGCTCGGTGGCTCCATCCACCCTCAGTTAATCGAGAATTTCTATCGGTGCTGTCTTTCGATTCGTTCCATTTTTCAGCAATCCTTAAGGAAAGAGGTACAGAAACTTTGCTTTTGTTTTTCTGTTTACATTCTCAACTCAGTGTTTCAAGATTGCTTTCATTTAATTATTTCAGTGCTTTGCTGTATTTGCACATGTGTCATCTTTAAAGCTCCTGATATTACTGTTGTGGGCAGGTTCCCAGTTTGTGAGATGCTCCATTCAGATCAGTCATTTTGTGTTCAGTGCCCACTTGTGTTTTGCTAAAAATCTGCTTTGCTAATGCAGAGTTGATTTTTACTGACATGAAACAATTTTATGTACTAAGGAAAGATACAGGAAGGGTTGTCTATTGTGAAATCTCTATGATCCTATGAGTAATTTAGACTGTGCTTTATTAATTTAATCCAAAGCATGTTTAAGGGAATTCAAGACACTCAAATGTTACCTGTTTTGCTTATGAACTGCTAAGATGCATTTCACTTCTTCTTCTATCATTTTTTACAAATTAGGACGGTGGTGTTTTGACCATCTTTTCTAGATGTTCAGGCCCCACATCTTCAGTATTGTAGGCAATTGAAAGTTGTGGTTTCTGTTTCTGCATGTGGCAGACATAAGTTCCTTGAGATTTTTTTTCCAAGAAAACCTTTTATTTCACCTTTGAAGCAACTGATTGGAATAGGAGTTTCATTTGCAGATCCAGAGATTAACTGAACTTTTAAGGTTTATTCAAAAGCTTTGTATAAAACATGGCTCTAAAAGCTCAACAAAACACAAAAATGTCTTTATTTTCTACACATCTTATGCCCTCATACTGAGTAAGAGTAAGAAAATGCTCTGAGCAAAGTGCTTCAGCTGTTTATTTACAAAAAGAAATTCCTGCCTGGCCAAGTTTATTTAACAGACTTTTACTATCACAGTTCTTAATTAGGGAGGCACACAGAGAAAGAAAAATGAGAGCTTTAGATGTTGTAACACTTTTTTAAAGGAGCTGTATTATTTCAGATGTCTAAATAGAGAAATAGTGTTCAGCTAGAAGGGGAAAAAAAAGTCAAAAACTAACTAACTCCAAGTTGTGTAACAATGGAAAAGCCTTTTGATGCCAAAGGAACAAAACCATGGAGAGAAGAATCATGTAAGCAAGTTAGTTACATCTTCTAAGCCTGGCTTTTTGACAGCAATGTCATTCATCAGGGAGTCTTGAAGCAATCACATAGTTATATTTGCTGGTGTTTATGCAAACATGTTTCATTCTCTACTAACGTTTCAGCAATTGTTTTACAGAAAAAGAAAAAGGCAGGCAGTGGAATTTCAGAACTTAGTAAGGCAGCTGAGGATGCAGGTGTGGTAAGAGAACATGGTGTTTTGTTTGAGTGCTCTCCCGATAACTGGACTGACCAGAAGAAACCACCGCCAACAATGAACTACTGGGTTGTGGGGTAGGTTTAAAGACAAATTTTGTTCTCCAGTTTTTGAGTATGCCATTGTACTCTTTAAGAATAACTATAACTGTAGCACATCACCGAAATGCTTGGGCAGACTGACTGAGGTGGCTTTAATTTGGGACTGGGAAGTTGTGCTGGTGTGAAGTTCCGCCTTTAACTGAGGGGAGCACCCTGACAGTGTGAGAACAGCATGGAGCTGACAGCTTTTGCAGGGGGGAGGGAACATGTTTAAAGAGAAAAAAGAAAAGCAGTTGTTTCCCACCAGGAATGTACATAACTGCAGTTTGCATGGAAAAATTTAAATCATTAATGTAAACATTTAAAAATGTTTGTGCTACTGTTGATATGTTTAAAAAATTAATTATAATGTTACACAAGGTAATGCACAGGTATTAACAGTTTTTCTAGTTTAGCTCTTTCCCTAAAAGAGCTCACTGGATTAGTGTGTGGGAAATGGTAAAATTTTAATACTGGGGCTTGCTCCCAAGGACCTTGATTGCACCTTGTAGCCCAGAAATCTGGATTGCTACAAACACACCAGTACCACAGAAATAGATCCTGAAATCCTGAAGATTTTTTTCCATACACAGCCATGAGAAAACTGAACAGAGAATAACTTGATTTAAAAATTAAATGCAGGAGAGACACTGAAATTTGCCAGCTGTCTTTCACAGGAGCTGGTTTTAACTTCTTACTGAAACCTCAGAGTACAACCAGAATTTACCATTTGAGGAGAAAAAACCTAACAACTCTGATTTTCTTCCCTTTTTTTTTTTTTTTTTTTTCCCCAGGAGACTCATTCTACATCCAAAACCTCAGGAGTGTTATGTCTGTTTTCATGACTCAGTCACAGAAGCTGCTGTTGAACTGGCCTTTAGACTGTCTTTTGGCTTAGCTACATAGATGAGCTTCCTGGACACTCAGCCATCCTTCATGGTGGTGTTATTTCTTTAAAGTATTCCATATAAAGGGAAATGAACTCAATTTGGGTGCCCACCCATGGTGTATCTTTGAAATGCTTTAGAAAAAAACATAAAAATCTTGTGGTATGACATAGGTAAAACTTCTGTGGTGATTCCAATGATCTTATCGACTGAACACTTAAAAATATTTCAGAGAACCAAAGTTCCTATTTTTATATACTGTCAATTTTTTTAACCTGATCACAACTTTATTACGTAAAAACATCACATAATTTGTACAGTCACTGCTGTCAGTGCACAATATGCAATGTAAAATGATAAGCTGATCCTCAAGGATCCAGCTCTGAACACCTGGCAATGGGTGATGAAGGGAAAAACACTTTTTCCAATTAGTTAAAATTTTGCTTCTCTGAGGACCTTGGCTAATCATTTTTGCCATTATGCTCTCCTGCACATTCAAGGACTATAGTGTGGTTCATGTTTTACTTGACTTCATGAGTTTTTAACTATAAATAATACTTATATTTGTTAAAATGCAATTTTGAAGACACAAAGAAAGATGGGGGGTGGGGGAGATGGTTTTAAGGCTTCTGCATGGACTTGACTTATTTTATATTCCTAATTTCTTAATAAAAATGTATATTTGTTAAAAGCAGTAGAGCATTCATCTATTTTTTTTACTTCATATATTTTATCTTTTGTTTATTTAAACATAATTTGTCTAGTTAGGTCTTCTGCAATTTACAGCTGGATATTACAAAACCTGTTATGTTATATCCATGTAAGGCAAGAGTAGGCAAGATGTTTGCAAAATCAGCATTCTTCTACAAAATTTAGCTTATTATTAAAATATTTGTAAATTACAGATCAGCTGCTCCTAAAGCTTTTTTTTATATAAGTTTGGTTTAAAATGTGAGATTTTGGGTCTTTTTACCCCCAGCCTGCACATTTAGATCTGGTTATTTGCACATTTCATCATGTTCCATGTCAACAGTACACTTTTTTTTCCTTCTGCTGTTTCTACTTGCTTTCCTTAAAATGACTGAAGTTGCATTTTGAACAACAGAATCAAAAAGTTTTAAGTGTTCAGGAAAGTAAATCAGTTCCAGAGGCATCATGACCAGATCATCAGATCTTGTTTTCACTTGAAGTTACAATGTCAGGAGTAGTTCTAAAATAGTCAATCAAATGCTTATAAGAGCCCACTCTCATGGAGTGATTTACAGCTTGTCTTGATCACTCAACAGTTGCTTTAGTTCCATGCAGCAGAAGTCTTAGGCCTGAAGTTTAGGCCTATGATTTAAGATTCTGTTAATCAGGTTTCTCCAGAAGTTATTGTTCTTAGCACATGAGCAACAGCATTTCACTTGGAGACATGCAAAACTGAGTTAAATCAGTAATGTGTTAGATTTGTTCCCCACCTGTAAATTATGTGATGTGAGATGTAACTCTGTTTGAAGAATGAAAATATAAAATTGTATGGATGACATCTGAACAGCACCTCTGAAAAGTCTAATATACATGAGGTTGGGGTATTAGATTCTGTCTTAGATGGAAGAAGGAATATGTGGAAAAGCAAGCAGTCCTTGCTGCACTGCTTTTAGCAGGAGTTTGTGCACAGAAGTGTGTATCTGTATGGAAAAAGGTAACTTTGCTGATGTTTGTCTCATGTCAGCCTTGTAAAGGCTGGGCTGTATGGTTTGAATGCTAAAAAGAGGATATTTCAATGCTTTAAAAAGAGAGCAGCTGACATCTAGATCCTAATTTAAAAAGTGCTACCAAGTTTCTGATACCTCTGTAAACTGTTTGACATCGCTTTCATATGGAGTGTGAGCACCCCCTATGGCAGCCAAAATGTGTAGGAAAGCAATTCCTACACATTCCTGTGAAATACTCTGCTGTCCTGCAGTTTCCATAGGTATCCCTAGACTTAGAAATGTACGAAGAAGGAATTTGAAAATCTAAGCTATTTCTCACTGTTACTGGTATTTCACTTGCAGTTTGATATTTTCTTGTGCTAACACCAAATTCATACACTGATTGTGTGTCAGAATAAATCTGTGTTTCCAAAACCAAATGGTTGAAAAAGGAACATTTTTGGCCATTGTTACAGCTCATACAAAACAGAAGAGATATAGTACAATATACTTGGTGTAGTGTAAACTTTGAAAATTTCAAAGTTTTTGGTTATTTTTAAGATCCATTTCTTTCTCTGTAGGATTTTTGGTGTTGGTGATTTAGCAATTTTTACACAGTATATCCAAACACATGCTCTGAACTTTGCTTTTAAGGACTCTTCATATCAGATTTTCATGTCCAAAGTGGATAAAGAAAAACAGATAAATAATCTTTTGCACATTAGTTGTGTTTAATAAACAAACTGCATCTGGTCAAGAGCTGTGCAATTCTTTCCCTCAGCATGGGTTGGTAATTAATGGTGATATATTGATACAATTTTCTAATGAGCTTATTTTCTAACAAGAGGAAGAGTCAGCATGGTTTACTGTGTAGCTGAAGTAATAAAAGTAATAAAATCTGGCTCTTGATCTTCAATTATTTTGTGAGGTGCATGTAAATGTCCCATCATTTGGTGGATTCTTGAAAGACACAGAGGTCTACACCCATGTAATTAATTACAGGAAATCATGGTCTTGGAATATGAAATGTTGATATTGACATTTGGCAAATTACATAAAATCCATTCCTATCAGCAGAATGGGAAAAAAAAATCTTCATATCTAATTTGTTTAATATGAAAATAGATGGAAAGTCTGCTTCCTTTTTCTCTGTCTTACGTTATGTGTTTTAGGATTCCTCTGGTTAGTTTTGATAATTTAAACAAAAATCCAACATTCTGTGCTTTTTCTTGTTGACTGTTCTTTACTGTAACGCCAGAAACTTTTCTTGCCACAGACTTTTCTGGCAGTGCTGACCAGGAGAAATCCTGTCAGTCATTAATGTTTGATTAATCTCCTTCTATCACATGCAAATTCTTAAATAGTCCTTTTTCAATTACAATCATTTTGTATGTAAAGAGTTTAAGGTGGTTTTCTTTCTTTCTTTCTTTACAGGGGGAAAAGCAAAACATGCATTATGTAAATAACACTGTTTATAGTTCTTCAAATCTCCCGTCTCCTGGAAGTGTTCCAGATGGCTTACACATGTATGACTCAAACTTTACAAATATTCCATGAATAACACTCAACATTAATTTCCTTAGGAATACAGTATTTAGCAAAGTGGCATATCCATTGTTGAAGCTCAGAATCTTTGGATGCTCTCTTCTGTGTTTTGTTGAGGATAAGGAATGGGATACAACAGTGTTGTTGTTACTGAGCCATCAAATAAAAACTGACACAAGATGTACCTGTGATGTAGTTTAACTCCACACAGCTATTATTCTGCTGGGATTAGCTTCTACAAGTGGCAATTTGGCAATACCCTTGTATAGGAATTACTCCACGTTTCTTGATTCTTTCGTAGAGAATACAATGTTTTAGATCTTGCTCTTCATGTTTTAAGGTTTCATTTACTATCTGTTACAAAGATGGGTGTACTGGTGTTACATTACTGTATTTTCATAACTGCATACAGCAATTCTTGTGTTTCTGTTTTGGAAGGGGGTTTTGGCAAACCTGGGTTCTGGCAGAGCAGCAGGAGAAACATCCTTGTGTGGAATGTGCCTGTCACACTTCACATGAGCTCATGTGGCTGCTGACACTGGGAAAGGCAGTGAAATCTCTGAAGTGGCAGTTTCAGTTTTATCTGACGTGTCCCAGGGATTTGTTTATATTTACTTCATTTTAAATTTAAACCAATATAAGACAGTATTAGATTTCTGTTACTTAAAAATTTACCAGTATGAAATTGTAAGCATAGAAGTAATAAGGAATGTAAAATCTTAAGAGGATGGAGTTGAGTGTGAGAAGAGCACAGCTCTCAAAGTCTGTGGGGTTTTAGACTCTATAGGGAAAAGTTTAACTGAATTTTACCAACTTTGGGTGCAGAAAATAAAGGAGTTTATTTTTTGCTAACCTATGGCTGTATAGGATGCTATTTAAAGAGTTAGTGACCATCTTTGTTCTATATCAAGAATATGAACTGAAGATTTTCAACAAAGGTTTTGGGTATTTTAGGTCTCTAGATACGATTCAAATAGGTAAAATTAATTTCCTGGAAACAGGGTCTGGAAGGCTTTGCAGTACAGAGAGAAATCTCTGTGGTTGTTGGCTTTCCTGATTTGCCTCCAGTGGGACAAGTTAACTCCAGCTGCTGTCTGGGCTGTGCAGGGTTGTCCCAGGAGCTGAATGCTTTGATTCACCTGTTGCTCTCTCTGCCCTGTGCTTGGGCTGAATCAACACTCCTGTGATGCCTTCAGTTTAAGAAGGTGCTTGGTTTGTAGTTCTTCCTTCAAAGGCTGGTTTATTGTATGCTGTAGGGAGCATTTCACCTGTAGGGAACCCTAAGAGCTGGAAACGGATGAAAAATCTACAGATACAATAAGTGGATTTTTTTTAACTTGTTCACAGTTTGTGGCCAGTATTCCACTGTAGGGGAAAGTTGAAACAAATAACACTTCTCATAAATAGGAGTAAGAATTTGTGGGTTGGAAGTGAAAGCATGGTATTACAAAGAAAATTTCAGTCCAGAGAAAGAACATGAGAATCTGTACTGGATTCTGCAGAATGAGAACAACATTGGAATGATAGTTACTTGACCTCAAGTGTTTCAGCAAATGGGAATCACTCTGTCTGAATAAATTGTGTTCATCCCTCCACATCTTGATTTCTTTTTTATGCTCTGTTAATAAGGGGACAAAAACAATGATCTACTATGTTTAAATGTTTCAGTTGTGCAAGTAGTTTGTACTTAACAGGAGGGTGTCTCTAATGCATAACAATATGCATAAATTTCTCTGCTGCTGAGCGACAGAACCTGGTGACTGTATTATTAAAATTGCAAAGACAGATGGACTTCTGGTCTGTACCAGGGGTTTGGTGGTTCAGTACACCAGGCCTCCTGTTTGGAATGTTGTAACACCGTTAAGGTAGCTTTTACAAACAAAAATGAACACATTTTAAGTCTTTATCACGGTATTCTAAATATTTATTATGAACTAATGAGGGTGTTATAGCTTTTCTGTTTACAGTTGTTTGTGCTCAACGGACTGTTACTGAAGAGCCAAGTCATTTTACAGTAGGATTAACAACAGAATTGATCAAAATTATACTTCTTATCTCCTGGATTTGACATACATTTTACAGAATTTTTGCAGGCTTCCATTTTTGTTTTGTAAAAGCACATTCCGTTCACAGCTTGGTGACAACTTCCAGTG
Source organism: Pachyramphus minor (assembly GCA_013397135.1). Lineage (NCBI taxonomy): Eukaryota > Metazoa > Chordata > Aves > Passeriformes > Tyrannidae > Pachyramphus > Pachyramphus minor. The sequence continues at coordinate 106,659 of VYXB01006747.1, forward strand.
CAAACCCAGGATTTGTTTTCTTTTTCCTGCTCAGAAGCTGCATTTGGAGTAAGACAGGTTTGTGGGTAGAATAATATCCTTTATTAGCTTAGCTCATGCAGTTAGAAAATATAGTCTGTGTGGCACAGCTGTTCTTCAGGTGTGAGGCAGAGTCAGAAATAGGGAAAGCTCAGTACGAGCTGAGAGTTACTGCTCATGGAAGTTACTTACAATGGATATGACAGTGAATTATTAGCAATGAGTGTTGGATCTTGTTGCTGACTATTAGGTAATTTTACTAGGTAGTTCAGTAGCATTTGAAGTACTTTTAATAATATAAATTATTGCTATGAAAATCATCCTTAAATAACAAGTAAAAAAAACCCCACAAAAATGCTCTTGAAAAATCAGGACCTTTTTCCCTGCATCCCCGAGGAAGTTTTGCCATGTGATAATAGAAAGGAGTTGTTAGTTCCAAAGTATCTGTATGCTTTTGTTTCTAGAATCTCTTCTCTCAGTGTTCCAGGAAGTCAAATTCTGAATAAATGTTGGCATAGGACTTGCTTAGGTCATTTCAAAAAATCCCAGGGATACTTCAATTCTTATGTAATGCCCACATACCTCTGGTAATCTGTCCTAAATAACAGAGACCTTGAAGCTTACACTCTTAGCACTACTGACATCTTCCTTGCAGACTAAATATGATTCCACTGTCTTCATATTCTGCTTTATCTGCTCCATGAGCAGCAGGCCTGCAGTTCATGTTGTTTTTACTCCCAGGTGCTGGTAATTAATTTACCACTAGGATGGGAAACATTATCAAAATTATTAAAAACATAAATTATAATCATATGGAATAGGAAAATGGGTTTACTAGCACAAAAGATGAGACTGGGAGAATTTTTATATGTCTTGTGGATGTATAAATATATTTTGCGGGGGATCCCCGTTTCATTCATTGATTTCTGAAGCTTTGGATACAAATGAAGCTGATTAGTACAATTTTTAACAATTCCTTATCATGCTGCTTATTCTGATCAAAGTGGGGGCCCTGAATTAAATATAGCACCTTTTATTTTTCCACTTAAAACTGTATTTTCCAGATGGGATAACTTTCCAAAATAACCAAGCACACTACAGTTGCTGATTTCAGCGAAGTTTGTTTCTGTCAGCTAAGCAGTAATAACCATTACCAAATAGCCTTTCATTTGCATATATTGATGTTGTTTCAAAACAAAATATGTTAAATGGTTTTTAGCTGTGTTACTGCACTTACTTATATTGACTATATTTCATATGTGTGTATCACAATAGCCTAAGGCAAGATTGCCTTTCTGCCATTATGCAGAACCTCCAACTTTACCTGGGTACTGCAGGTGGATTTGATTTCAGATGTAGCTAATTTAAGTTAAAACTTCAACATTCCTAATACAGCCCATAATATGACTTAGAGGACTCTATTGATCACTAATGAACTGCAATCTACTTGGTATAAAAATATTTCAGTGATACTAAAGAAGGAAAAGAAATTAGCTGTGTAAATTTTAATAGCATTGAAACAATTCAGAGCACCCTTAGGACTGGAGTGACCTCATTTAATTCCTAAGCCTTCTACTTGCCCACTAGAGCTTAAAAGAAGCATCAGAAGGATCACAGCCTTTCTAAATTTAGCCATTGGAACCAGCTAACAGAGCGTGACACCAGATAAATATTTATTAGGCAAAAGATCACTCCCTTGAAGTAAGCGAAACACCAGGAAAAAGTTCCTTAGTGTTCTTTACTGTGGAAAGGCAGTGAATCCAAGAAAATACTTACTCGCCTCTTGTTTAAAATTCTCATTGTTTCCATTTTATTCATACTGAATGTTACACATCTTGAATTTTAAATTACAGCTTGTCCCTGAATATATCCTGGTAACAGCAGTTTCCCTGGGCTGTCAGCAGAGCCCATGTACGACTCCACCTGGGAGTATGGATCTACCTGGGACAGGTTCTACGTGAATCACAGTAAGAAGAAAACTTGTTTCTCACCTGTTGATGGTTTTTGACGGTATTTTAAAGCACAAATCAGGACAGCAAAGAAGTTTGTGTTTCTGTTTCTTTTTAAAATGGGCATTAAGAAACCCAGTTGTTCACTTTTCTCCCTGTCCCCTCTCTCAAACAATACTGAGAAAGCTCTTATCTGGCTGGCAGCATTTTGAGGCAAAACAGCCCAAAAATACAGAACCCCAAGCACTTAGACACTCAGGACACAGTATTTCTTGAGAGAATTTTAAATGGCTGAGGATCCTTATCTCAGTATTGAAGATAAATCTTAGCATGCACATCAATGAGGAGACTTCTGTTTATTTCTGAGGCAATAATTTTCAATAGGGAAAGGAAAAATAAACCAAACCTTGTGAAGTAAGTTACTTTGTAACTTAGGGTCCAAAAGAAGTGTTTAGGAGGCCTTTATGTAAATGTCTCATTTCAAAGAAATTAAAGCTAGCAGCATTCCTAACGTTTCTCCCTAGCCATTCAGTTTCACAGGAAACTCTTAGCTCATTGAGTTTGTACAAATATTTTTTTAGCTGCTAAAAAATCAGATGCAATCCATGGGCCAAGAATTGGCAAGACATGGACAACCCCAACTGCAAGATTTCTACAGTGTCAGTAGATGATAAGAGGGGAGAAACGCTCAGACAAGTCTGTGGTTTATCTGACTGAAGTGGGTTTTGTTCATACTCGCAGGCTGGGCAGCATGACACTGAATCACACAAACATGGCTTTTACATAGTAAGAGTTTGGTTTACCCTGCTTACGTTCTTGTCTTGCAGCTCTTGGCAAAGCAAATTGAAAGGTCCATTGGCACTTTCTGGGCCACTTGCACAATTTCAGCCGGGCCTGGTTTAGGGAGGTTGCAGAGGCACACAGGAGTATTTGCATACAATCTCTTGGCCTGTGGTTTCTATTCAGTCAGTAGTCATCCTCAGGTGGTGCTGCAATACCTTGAGTCACTGGTTTTGGAAGAGGGATGGAAAGAGCAGAGCAGAAAGCAGAGCTGGGATGTGTCTCCCTGGTTGCTGAAGGTGGGACTGGACCTGGTTTGCCTTTCTGATCCCAACACTAGAAAGTAAAATGAGGTTGTTAATGCATATATAGTAGTTGTCTTACAAATAACTCCAGGTAACAGTGGTTTCTCTTGCTCCTGGAAAATTCTGGTTATTTAGGAGACTATTGAAACTGTAACAAATGGAGGGATAATCAAACCTCTTGCCAGGGATGCTAAACTAGTTTAGTGGTTTAGTGCTTATTTTTAGGCTCTCCAGTAGAACAAAACTGCAGTCTAGTGTCACATGCTGTGTCACAAAGATGTCACATTGCTGTGTGAAACTGAGATGGCATTTTTAGAAGCCAAAAAATACTTAACAGAGCTTTTCCAGTTGGTAGGTTTGTTTTGTAGAGTTTTAGTCTCCCGACACCTAAAATGACACCCATAAAATATGGGTTAAGTGCAGTAGAGATACTTGGGGTTCACAATGTCTTTTTTTTTTCCCTAGGAAAAAATTCCCTGGGAATACTTTGGCACAAATCAAGGACAGTCTTCCATATGTGTTGGCAGTGGGTGGAATATTGGACTTGATGGTCCCAACTCTCTGCCTGTCCCTGGCACCGGGAGCCATTCCCACCTCGGGCAGAAGAGGTCTTGGTTCCATGTTCAATACCTAACTTGGCTTTCTGATACAGGTCTAACCCCTGCACCTTGGGCTTCGGGGTTTTCCAGGCCAACCACCTGCTCCAGGAGCCGGGGGTCTGTCCCGCTCCTCATGGCAGGTCTGTGGTGACTCACTCTGGGCACGGCTGTATTAATGACCCCAATCACCGCCCGGCACTAATTGCTACGGATTGCTGTAATCTCATTCCCTCGGGCCGTGCCACAGCCAAGCCCCGTCCCTGAGGGCGGTCGGCGCTCCCTTTAAGGGCGGGCGGGGCGGTGCCGCCGCAGCGCTGACGCGCGCGCGGGGCGTCGCTCCCGGTGGCTCCGCTCCCGCCCTCCTTCCCCGCCTCCTCCCGTTCCAGATTCTTCTGGAAGGGCAGCGCCGCCCGAGCGGTGCCGGAAAGAGCCGAGGCGGCGGCCTGGGCCGGGCGGGCTCCCTGCCCGCGGCGCCTGCGCACGGCGGGGCTGCTGCCGGTTGGTGCCGGCGCTCCGCAGTGGGGGAGCGGCGGGCGCGGAGCCGGGGCCGGTCTCAGTCTCAGTCTCAGTCCCAGTCCCAGCGGAGCCGCGGGGAGCAGCGGGCGCAGCCATGTCTGTGGTGGGCATCGACCTCGGCTTCCTCAACTGCTACATCGGCGTGGCGCGGAGCGGGGGCATCGAGACCATCGCCAACGAGTACAGCGACCGCTGCACCCCGTGAGTACCGGCGCTCCCGGGTCCCGGCGCTGCTGCCCCGCCCGCCGGGGGCAGCCCCGTGTGTCCCCGCGGGGCCGTGTCCCCTGCGCGCCCCGGG
>VYXB01006747.1:111132-151565 GCA_013397135.1 Pachyramphus minor
CCCGGGGCGCTCCCCGCGTGTTCCCGCCGGGGCGGGAGCCGGCTCGGTGCCCCTGCGCGGGAACAGGCGCGGCACTGCGTGTGCTGGGGCTGCAGGTTGCCCGGGAGACATTCGTGTGTCTGCCTCTGGCTGTCCCGGCTTCTGGCTCTGCGTGTCCTTGAAATCCCGCGCTGTGAATGTGCCGCGCGGCTCCGGAGGCACCGCGGACTTTTATTTCCGTCCTTGTCACGCTTTGGTTTCGGGGAGCCAGAGATCTCGGTGGAGTGCATGTGTTTCCCCAACTCTGGGAACGCCTGCCAGAGCTGGAAGCGTTTTCATTAACAATTACATGATGGAGTGGTGGCGAGACTGGGGAGGAGGAGGACGACGTTGATTCACCAGGGAAACAGGGAAGTGGCGCGATGAATTCCCTCTCCTTAAACCTGTTCTTACTTGCACCGCATCTGCTGGCCGTGGAATACCGAGGTCTGGAGAGGAAGAGGGGGGGTGCAGTGGGCAGCGTCTGTGATGATGGGATACGCAAGAGTAGGTGGAGACTTTGCTCCTCTGTTTCTATGGGATACGTCTAGGATTTTCACAGCTCTATCTGTGCATAATTTTCAAGGAAGATTCAGGAATTCGTGTAATACTCATGAAAATGGGGGGTTGGATGGTGCTTGCATTTATTAAAGGAACTTGTAGCCAACAGAGAAAGCTGTTTCTGCAGTGTGAAGCTGTAGTAACTTCAGCGTTACTGTCCTTTTGGTGTCAGAGAAATGTAGGTGTTGGTTTGCTTTCTAAAAAGCTGTTTCTTAGAAGTGCAAAGAAATTGAGTCCTGAAATGCATATTTTCTGTTTTAATGGGAATACTGTTTAATATTCCTTTTACTCTTTAGGAAAATATACTTTTCACATTAACTCTCAAGCAGTGATTATCCTTGTGCGTGTTTTATGAGAACTGAAATTCAGGGACTTTTCAAATTCAGTACAAACTTCACAACATGAAGTTGTTGCCCAAAGAATCCTCAGGCAACTGTAATTTACTTCCCCCTTAAAGAGCATTTCCAATTCTTAGTTTTTCTTGGAGTATGTTCTTTGCAGGAAGACTCCTCTGCATTTAATATTTTTCACATTAATGTCTGATTAACTGAACTTTCAAGATATTTGCAGAGGGATTATGAAGGATGTACAAGCTGGCAAGCACAGCATCTGGAGTACATGTACACTTAAAGGCAGTAGGTGTCTCACTTAAAGGGATATTTTCCTTGGCCTTCTCTGTCTCAAAATGCAGTAATACACAAGAACTTGAGGAACATCCTTTCTTACATTGTTGTCTTGAGGCAAACCAAAAAAAGGTCAATAGAAATGTAATAAATTTATTACTGTTATGTAAGTTTATCATAATAGCTAAACCTTTACTTCAGACAGGATTTCAGTGATGTAGACAGATCTAACTCTTGAATCACCATCTTATTGCACATGGCAACACAGTAAATTAACTCCTTATTCAAATGTTCCTATACAGGTGCTTACGTCATTCAGATACGTAAGTTAGCTAATAGTTAACATGGATTGGAGATGTCCCAAATACTTGTGACTTACTCCTAGAAATACAAAGTCTGCTTCATCTGTGCAGCACTGTGTAAAAACACCTGGACAAGCTGGTAACTCTTTCACGTGCAGTGTGCTGTTACTGAGCCATGTGAAGATCCTGGTGTAGGGCCTCAAGATAGGACAGTCCTGGCTGTGCTCTTTCTGGGCAAGGCTCATCAGTGCAGCCAAATTCCAGCTTTGGAGCTGGCTCAGATACCTGTGCAGTGATGCTGTGAACAGCATCATTTTCAGCATACAGACAGAAGCAGTGTAGACTTGGGGGAGATCTGTATTATCACAGTTTAACACAGGATTCCTAAGTCATAAATCCAGTATCCCTGTTGTTAAAACAGGGATAGTCAGATGGTCCTTTGTTAATATTTGCCTGAAATGTATATCCTGTAATCTGATTCTTGGGATTGTTAGTGTTTGTAAGATGTGTATCATCTTGGAAGCTTTAGCATAAATATTTTTAGAAAGAAAGGAGAAAGATTTTGCCGTGAAGCCATCCATTTCAGTAGAACTTGTATATTTTAAGGCTTTTGGCCCTTGCATCTCTTTGGAAGCTAACTGATGCTTGGCTTTTTCTGAGCTGGCAATTCCAGCCAGTCTACTGTACGTGTCTCCAGTGCTTCTCATCACTAGTAGCCCTTTCAGGTGCTCTCCCTCACCACTGTAGTTTTGTGGGAAAACAGCCGATTGTTGGTAGCTCATAGTGTTTTAGTAACTTTTTTCAGACCATATGTGTTTAGTGTGATCACATGCTGCAATTAAGATCATGAAGGTAGCACCTTCTTCAAAGCAATGCAGGGAGAGGATTGAAATGTCCTTCTGGTGAGGAGAGTTGCTACCTTAGTGAAGTCTGGGTACTGCTCTACAGCCCTCTTCTAAGCAAGCTGAGGGCAGTGGTAAGGGAAGCAGTTCGGTATCCTTGTATCCTTAGGGTGGATGTTCTTCCTAGAGGGCCATTTTGGATACTGCAGAAGTTTTTGGTGCCAAAGAGAGCACGTTCATTTTTTGACATTATTGCTTCCCAGTCAAGGGAAGAGGAAACCACCCACCCCTCTGTGCTGGAAGTGAGTAACTGAAGTAAACCATGGCAGGAGCTGTGGTGTGTCAAGTAGCTTCTGAGTTGATGCTTCATGCTCTGCATGGGGTATGTACCAGTAATTGTCTGTCAGCAGAGTCAGATTCCTGCACTGAGAAGGTGTGATACAATAGCATTAGTTTGTAAACCATTTGCTTACTTTATAAAGAGCTCTTTTATCTGACCTTCATTAATTATCACAGGGTATGGTTGGGAACTGTGGTGCTGTGATGCTAAGAATGGTAAAAGCTGTTTGTGAAAGCTGAACTACGTATCTGAAAATATAGGGCAATGGCTTCTCTGTTTGCAGCAGTGAAATCTGGAGGTTTTGCATGTTCAGTGTGGTGTCACAGAGAAGAGGTTGCTAGAGGATACTCTCAAATTACAGTGCCCTCGTTGTAGTGATGATGGAGAGGAGGCAGGAAGCAATCTGCTGTAGTGACCTTTATACATTCATTAAACAATTGCATTTGAACTGTATGAAATCAGAAAAAAATCTGTTACTTACTCCTGAATGGTTTTAGCCAGATTCCTTCCCTTTTGGGGAAGAGTTCTATTTCAAATCTGTCATGTGAAGTGTGGTGATGGTAACTTCCAAAGGTGCTGGTGAGGGGGGCCAGATGGTGACTGCGACCTGGAGCAGCCTTTGCTGAGCCAGAGAGGTGTTCAGTGGTCTCACAAGAAACAACAAGGGTCTGTGGCCTGCATTAGAGCTTCCAAAGCCCTGGGAACTGTTCCCAGATATCTCCCCTTTTGCACATGTACTTGGTTGTCCTCAGTTACAAGAAGTGGCCAACAGCTTGTGGGCTGTTCAGCCCCCCTGGCCTTAGATGTTTGGGTTTTTTTCCCAGTTGTTGTCTTAGGATTGTTGGTAAGGGCTCTTACAGTATGAATGTGGTCCTGCCAGACTCAAGGGTTTGTTGAGTCAAAAAAATCTGACTGGTAAAGTTTAGGATTTTAAACTAAATGTCACAGGCTTGTTTTCACAGTTACCTGTGACCTAAAAGTGACTATTCGTGCCTTTCCTTCATGATGAGATCTGTAGAGGCTCTTACAGAATTCCCTAAATGCAATTGTAATGACAGCAGTTGCAGTGTTTGCAGTTTCTAAACTGCAACATGCTAAATTTACAAAGAATAACTAGAATTCCACTTCCAAGTTCTGGTGCTTCATGCAGTAACGCTCTTAAACACCACATCCATGTTCTGCTACTTGAATTTTTGTGAATGCTTTATAGTACCATGGAAATATTTTATGACATTTTCTTTTAAAGCTGATTTTTTTTTTTCTGTTTTTACTTAGAGCATGTATATCTTTAGGATCCAAGACACGAGCCATTGGGAATGCAGCAAAGAGTCAGGTAAATGAATCACAAACTTTCTTGTGACTTATTAGACTTATGTCCTGTTGAACTGTGGGAAGAAAAGTAACAAATAAAGCTGATAATTTTATGTTTTGAAGTGAATTTTCTGCAGTAAGTGTGCATTTCATAGTAATAGTTACTGCTTCAACAGTATTAACAACCCTGTATTAAAATTGAAACAGTATTTCTGCATTGTTTTGTTGTACAGAGTGGGAGAAAAAAGGGAAGAAATAGAAAACGTTGTTCATTCCCAGTAGAATAATATTATTTTCTTGCTTACTCATGACAGCAAGAATAGAGTTTGTAATTAAATTCTACTGGGGATGGGGAGGGATAATGTGCTTATGCTTTAGAAAAGCTGAAACTGAAGTTGAACAGAGTTTCATAGAGGTACTGGTCGTTGCTTATAATATGAAATGAATGCTTTTTAGTTATGTACTATCTCACTTTAGAGCTTTGAACAGAAGTGAAATTCTTCTGATCCTCAGTAAATTCACTTGCAACCTAGGAAAACCTCCCTTTGCAGAAAAAAAACATGAGTAAGATTTGTAATATCTGGTATGAATCTACAAATTCAAAATAGGTCAGGTCTTGCTCTCTTTTTTTTGTGTCCATGCACCATGTTAGTACGTTGAATACTTCCTTCCCCTTAGATTTGTGTAGATTTGGAAATGTGCCTGGCAGATGTGAAAGTGGTAGAGCCCTCCTGATGTACCGTGAGCAGGCAGTAAATGCAAAAGCCGTAACTTCACACGTTTTATCTGAGCTCAGCCCCTCTGAACTTTGCTGCTGAGAAGTATTCAGCAGTATTCCTGTCAGTGTTCTTCCCAGCTGGGAAGTTTTCTGTTTAGATTAGTAAACTAGTTCATCTTGGACAAGATGCCCCTGGAGTAGTTTCTTTTGATAGCTTAAATACTGCGTTCATTGGGATTTGTTTCTTCTGGCGCTATCTTTGCTTAAAAGCCTGTCCTTAAAGTAACTGGGTTAAAACACTCGTGAGAGAACTGGTGTGGGGAGGCTTTATGTCCAGTTGGGATCTGACTTAGAGGAGATCTTCAAAGGAAGTGAAATATGTTCATTTAAGGTTAATGAACTGACAGCCATTGCAACAATATACGATCTCAAATATTGCATACTATGTCAGAAAGTTCCTCTGATATAAAAAGCACAGTGCCAATTGATGGCAGCAAGCTAATGAATATTACAGAGAGAAGTAAATTTGATTTTTTTTTTAATGGAGGCCATATATTAAAAAATAGATTCTTCTTTCTCTCTCTGCACGTGTTTCTTTCCAGTGACTCTGTAGGGCTTTACAGAGGTCAGTGTGTGAATTAAACCCAGCATAACAAGGGTTTCTTTCTTCATGGTCCTCTGTAGCCTGCATGACACAGGTAACTAAAATATCTTTTCCACAGATTGTCACAAATGTAAAAAATGCATTACATGGTTTCAAAAAACTGCATGGAAGAGCATTTGAAGATCCTTACATACAAGCTGAGAGGGCCAAACTTCCCTATGAACTTCAGAAGATGCCTAATGGCTCCGTAGGAGTAAAGGTGAGTTAAAGCTTTGGGCAGAGTACCTTTAGAGGTAGATTTGGACCTTTGTTGCTTCTTGCGTGAACAGACTTACATTTTTCCTGAGAAGGCTCTAAATATATTCCCTAATATAGATTCTCTAAATAAATCCTGTACTTTAGTCCTATTTATATATAATAAGTCCTCTACTTCAGCCTCTAAATTAGTCCTGTACTAACCAAGAGGTTCATTGAAGTTTCTCATCAATTGTACTTGCTTTCCATAGTACTTCCCATTATTAGCTTTTGACCTTACCCTACTAGATTTACCTTCAAATATGTTCAAATACCTTAAAAAAATTACTGTGCATGATTATTAGGTTATCTCTGAGATTAGGTCTTAGACACGCAGGGACCAAGTTTCAGGAAAACAAGATAATATGAATATAAAATCTGAACAAGTTATTTGTAATTTGCTTCCAGACTAAATGGCTGGAAACTGCTCTTCTCAGAGTTCAGGCTTTCTGGCTTCAATTTCTGAATGTGTCTATCTTTTTAGCATTTTAATTTGGCTCAGGAATGCACTTTTGAAGCGGATCTCCCAATCATCCTCAGTGCACTTTGAGTCACTGTTTGACAAGGCTTCATGCAACCTGGTCATGTCACACTAATTGCCAGTGTGAATATACATCCTTCTGGTTTTCCCTGCTCAGGAGTGCTTGGGATTGCTAGAGAGACAGTAGTCTGTCAGGAATTCAGGACACAGAACTTCACATGAAGGCTGAAGGTTCAGATGTGTTTCCTGAGCAGGGCAGGACTGTTAGAATTGCGTGCTTCCCTGCCTCATGTGCTTGAGTGACTTGTAGGAAGCAAATATTCCTTGGGTTTGCTCCAAAACTCTTTATTTTCAGCTTGTGTTAGGGTTATGTATTATGCTTTGTTGTTGTTGTTTTTTAAATTAAAAATAAATAAGAGCAACAGAAATACCGTATCGTTGTGAATAGCCCCTTGAGATAACTGAGGTATTAAGTTTCCCACAGAACAATTTTCTCCTAAACTGAACTGTTTTAAGATTTGCTGTAGGTAGCACAGATCTGTAGCATCAGTTGATATGGTGTTATTTATGTCTGAAGTCTGTATTGAACTCAAGTCTCCATTATCAACTTTACAAATGATGTCCAAGTTGCACATGTTCAGAGAAGAGTTGAGATGATTGATTACAGAATCACTATTCTCTGTTTCAGGTGAGATACCTCGATGAAGAGAGGCTTTTTGCAGTTGAACAGATTACAGGAATGTTATTGGCCAAACTGAAAGAGACTTCAGAAAGTGCTTTGAAGAAACCAGTGGCAGACTGTGTGATTTCGGTAAGTGGTAATATATTTATTGTAGATAACTAATAGATAGCTTTACATAAACCAGGAGCAGTTGTGTCATGGTGCAGTGGGAATAGATACAAATAGTGGATAGAAATCATATGCCTGAAAATAGACCTTTGTTAAAGGTTTTCCAAATGAGAATACTTTCGGAATCGTATGTGAGAAGATGAAAAATTTGTTAAATCAAGAGCATGTTTTCAGAAAGAACATATTGCTTAAGCTGATCCAAACTGTCTGTCTACAAGAACTGCATATAGTATTCCTGTAGTTCCTGTTATAAATGGGAGCTGTCCTATGCACAAGCATATCCTCCTTGATTCCAAAGAAGCTTCCCAAATTTATGTTAAATTTCTTGGTTGTTACATAATTGAGCGCTGCTGTAGTGCAGTTGAGAGTTGCCTAAACTCTCTGAGGGTCATAGTAACAATTTGAGAAGCTGAAATTACTTGACTTTGTTTGAAAAAGTCTTTTTATTTGGTTGGTTTGCCCACGTGGTTTTTTAGCTGATGTTCTTCCCCACAAGGAGGTTTTGTTCCCTATATGAATTCCATGTGAAAACTTTTCACATGGCTTTTGTTTACTGGCTCTGCTGGGAAGTCTGGGCATGAGGGATTGCAGAGACATTGCATCTGTCAGAGACATGGAAACTGGAAAGTCGTGTACTTTAGCTGTTAGAAATCCACTTTGATGTTTTTCTTTGCTTCCTTTTGGTGTACAAAGACACTTAGAGAGCACCTCCCACACACAGAGGGATCCTTGGCGATACCCCACAGTCGTAGCCAACAAAACACACTGTGGGTGTAGTTCTGACTGAAGCTGAAGATGTGCCAGCTGATGGCAGCCAGTTCCTAAATGGGCTGTGATTGTGCTTTGGCTGTTTTTGATGGCACTGAAAGTTGTGGCTCCCTGTAACCTGGCACTGTGCTGGAAAGGTGATGTCTGAAAAATGGATACAGGTTCAGGTTTAGTTCTGGCATCACTGCAGTGCTTCTGCCTGTAACTTATTTTCGGACTATATGCGAATATTTGTTGTGCTGACTTTGTCCTGCACAAATGTTTTCAGTAACTAGTAATGACTTTAAGATCAAAAACTCATCAGAAGAATATGAGAAAGCATTTTCAGGTTTATTTTTTGTGGTGCTTAAATCTGCTTTATTTAAAACAACCTTGAATGCCACTTCATTTTTGTAGTATTTCGAAATCTTAATTAAAATGTGAACTAAAATGAATTACCTAAGTGTTCTATTCAAACTGCCTTATTAATTTGTGACTAGCTCGTAGAAGTTTCTTGTGGCAATGATATTTATAGGGTAGGTTAATGGGCAAGTCTGACTTACTTATATTAAAAAATCCATATTCCATAATACCCTGTGTTGTTATTTTTGGAAATAGGTCCCTAGTTTCTTCACTGATGCTGAAAGAAGGTCTGTAATGGCAGCTGCACAGATTGCAGGATTAAATTGTCTGAAGCTGATGAATGAAACTACAGCAGGTAAAGGGCAGAAACTTCTTTTTTTTTTTCTTTTCTTTTAAATCTATTCAGGCTCTTGAATGTGAGGGTGATGACATCCTGCTGTTACACAATTAGGAGCTTGAGAAAGAGCTTTCCAGGCTGGTACTGCCCAATCCAGCTTGGGAACTGGAAACACAGCAGTGGGGTGTTGTGCAGCACTTAGGAGGCGTGATGAGAGTTGGGGTTTGCTAACCTGAACACAAGTGCCACTGGGGAATTGCTTTGGAAATAAAGCTGGGATCTGTGCTTACCTCTCTGCTGTGCCATGAACCTACAGCAGCTGTATCAGGAAGGCCTGAGCTACCTTCAGAATCTCTTTGTGATCCAGCTGGGGTGTGCGCCTGACCCAAATTCTTAATTGCTGTATTAAATAATAGTGTAGTACAGTATTATCAGATGTGACTAAGCCATTATGGTAAATACATTCTTTAACACAGGTGTATAGTGGGGTCTTCTAATTTTCTTTCCAGCTTGCTAGAAGATGGGTATATTGAAATAAAAATAAAACTCAATGGCAGTATTTGAGAAGTACTTTTATCATAAGCTACTACTTAGTTGGTGTGATGCACATTGAAGGGAACTTATGAAGTATAATCCAAAGATTTTTCATTTTTAACTACTTAATGGGTATGCTTTAACATAAACTGCTTCTACATAAACTGCATTTTTATGGAACTTTTCCAAAAGTGGATTTGCTGATCATATTTACAAACAACTTGAACTGTATGACTCTTCAGATATCCAAGTCAACTGAGTCTGTGGGGTAATGACAGTTTAAATTTGAGGCAATCCTGTCAGCTGCAGCAATGGCACAGCTGGTTTTATAAAGTAACTTCCTTCTTCTGGTCAGGGTAGAGCATAGAAATACCTAACACTTCATGGGAACTAAAGTTGGAGCTGTTTAAATCTGTAATTTTTATTTTTCTTGATTTAAGTTTTCTTTGCTCTTAGAAAGTCTCAAGCAACTTTCCAAATGAGTGCTGATCAGTGAAATCTTAGATTTGTGTAAACTAGTCTTCTAAAACACTTTTTTTTATTTCTTGGGCACGTGTGAGTTTTGCAACGCTAAGATAAAAAATACTGAAAGTAAAGCATTTCAAGGGAGAGGTGTAAGCATGGTGAGGCTTAATCTGTGCAATTTCACTAATTACAATGTTAATTTGACTGCAAACAGAACTGAACTACAGGGCGGTGCTTCAGTAGTGTTAAACCTTCAGCTGACATTTCTTCCGTCGCTTGTCAATAAAAAATATGTTTTCAGCATGTTTTTGACCTTTGAGCAGTTGTGGAGGTGTTTAGAAAGGGTAAAGAATGGATAGTGTGTGTCTTTTGGTAGTTCTTGTAATGCACACTTGACATCTTGCCCTTAACTTCCATGGGTTGCTGTTTCTCAGTTGCATTAGCCTATGGAATATACAAGCAAGATCTGCCAGCCTTGGAAGAGAAGCCAAGAAACGTCGTCTTTGTAGATATGGGACATTCTGCATATCAGGTTTCCATCTGTGCTTTTAACAAGGGAAAACTGAAGGTAACCTTTAAAGTCATGCATTAAAATTCCATATGCCTGAAGTATTTAATATTGAAAATACTGCACTTTGGAAAGATTATTTTTTAAATGTCTATAGCAAGTACTTTTTAAATATGGAATACAAAACCCTTCTGTTGTTTTTTGCTATTTCAGTAAGTCAACTTTTGTAAAATGCAGAAGTGAACTATCCCAAAGTGTGTTTTGAAAAGTGCTTGCTAGTTGAGCACACTGCAGTTTTTGTGCCGTGTTATATCACTGATATAATTGCATAATCAGGTAGTCTCAAAAGCATTGTGGTTGTGCAGCTGACTTACTCATGGCAGATTCTTGAACTGCCTGAGTCACTCCATGATGCTGGTTTGTTGGTTTTTTTTCCAAGTTGAAAGTCTTAAATCCAATGGGATGCAAGGTAAAACTGAACAGTTTTCACTTCCTGCTTTGGAGACTTTTGTCTGTGAGCTGCCACTGGCTGAGTGCTTTTGTGAACTTGTCTTTAGTAATAAAATGCCATTTGGAGTCGTGTGGGAGATGATAGCATGTTTTGCTGTGTTGAGTAAATGACACAGAACAAACATTGTCTGGTAACTCCTCATCTTTGTTTCACTTCTGTCAGGTCTTGGCTACTACCTTTGACCCTTTTGTAGGTGGTAGGAATTTTGATGAGGCTTTGGTAGACTACTTCTCTGAAGAATTTAGGACAAAATACAAACTGAATGTAAAAGAGAATCCCCGAGCACTGTTGCGATTGTATCAGGAATGTGAAAAGCTCAAGAAGCTTATGAGTGCAAATGCTTCTGACCTTCCACTCAATATTGAGTGCTTCATGAATGACCTTGATGTCTCCAGTAAGATGAACAGGTATGGTGTGCTGTTTTCACCGAGGTGCAGGGGAGGGTGGTCTCAAAGCTGCCTCGTAACGTGGAACACTCTTCCTGTCCTGCAGAGCTCAGTTTGAGCAACTGTGTGCTGCCCTTCTGGCCAGAGTGGAGCCTCCTCTGAGAGCAGCCATGGATCAAGCAAGTAAGTAGGAGTTAATTTAGGTACTGCTAGTAATCAAGTTATCCTGGATCTCCTTAATGATTATCTTTTTAATGTATTTTTGTATTTATTAGAATTGCAAAGCTAAATACTGAAAAGTTAAATGTAAGTTCCATTCATACCCTTGTCATGACTGCATGATCCCATTCCTGCCTCATTTATTGCACATGCCACTCTGCAGCCTTGGTTATTGACCCTCATTCACCCTGTGTCATGGAAAATGCTGGCACTCTGACTTGATTTAAAAAACACAAAACCAAACCAAAGTAATGATGGGGAAAAAATATTCTTTACTACAACCTTCTGACCAGCCTCTTCCATGCAATACATATGTGTCTTCACTGACCTGAGAATTTGGCAGTATATTCTTAATATAAGTTACCTGAAGCATGTGCAAATAACAAATTAATGTTTTTTTGCCTAATGTAAAGGAGAGAATTAGACTTTTGCAGGAAAAGGTTTTACCCCTAATTCCAGCATCTTCATCTAAAAGAAAGGGAAGAATTCTGCTTTTCTTGTACTTGGCTAGATAGCTAATACAGGAATTAAAAACCAGAGTAACTGCTGAGCAGAGCTGTTCAAGGACTGATAGTTTGAGATTATTATACACATAACTTTTTAATGCTGAATGTAAGATAACCTGCAAGCACAACCTACTATTTTTTACGTATATTTAGCTAAAGGTTTTGCTTTCCATTTTTGGCAACCAAGATTGAGCCAGCCATAAGGTGAGGTATGTTTGGGTTTCATTTTGTTGTTGTTGTTCAGGAGAGGTGAGATATTGTCCAGGAGGGCAGGGCTCTAAAGAAGACCCAATTTTACACTTTTGGGTCTATGCACACCAGGAAGGGGATGCACATGCTGTTCTCATTGATGCTTGGCTTCTGCGTTTTCCAGGTTGACGCAACTAGAAACCTTTGTAGCCTGCAGGAGGGACAGAGAGTTAAAGATCTTGTCAGCTGTTAAATGTATTCAGTGCTTGTCATAGTGTTGGATAATAAGAGGACTCAACTCTTCTTCTTTTTTCTTTTTTTTTTTTTGTTGTCCAAAGACAGCTTTTTGAAATCTTGATGGTAACTTAAAGCCATGCACTCTCTTTTCTAGAACTTCAGCGTGAAGATATCTACAGTATAGAAATAGTAGGTGGGGCTACTAGAATTCCAGCAGTGAAGGAACAGATCTCTAACTTTTTCTGTAAAGAGATAAGCACTACGCTAAATGCTGATGAAGCTGTTGCAAGAGGCTGTGCCTTGCAGGTATAGTTATTGAAATAAAACTTGAGTATTGCTGCTTTAACATCATGTACTAATGAAATACAACTAACCACAAGCAAAAGGTACTACAGCTGAAACAAGATACAGGGTCTTACTGCTTCTTTCAACAGTTGGTGACAGTGACCTTGTCAGATATGATTCTGTTACGTTCATTAATTTGCTGCTGTGTCATGTTAAAAAGATGGTCTTGTTAGAGACCTGTTAAGTCTGATGACTGAAATTCTGTTGTTCCACTTCCATGTAGTCATTTGAAAGCTTTGCTGGGTATCTTTACTGAAAATCACTGGGGAAGTAGCACCTATTACTTCAGTTAAATCTTTCAGTTCAATTAACTATGGGAAGTTTCTGTTAAAAAAAATTCTATGATAAGCAGAACCTCCATATGACCTATATGATTTGTAGCCTTTTAGCACCTAAGTATTAATTCTTGTACTTGGTATTTATTTGACTACACGGATACAATAAAATTTTGGTCTCTTTTTTTTTTTTTCTAGTGTGCAATTCTTTCCCCAGCTTTTAAAGTGCGTGAGTTTTCCATCACAGATGTTGTTCCTTACTCTATAACGTTGAGATGGAAATCATCTTATGAAGAAGGAACAGGGTAAGTTGGTATAGTGCCTGCTGAAAAGTGTGTGTTTGTATATCAAGAAAAATGTTGAGCTGTGGGGGAAAAAAATCCAGGCCTCTGACTTAAAAGCTGTCATCCACTTTAACTGTCTTAGATTTATTTTTTTTTTTTGCACTATACCTTTTTGAATTCCAATTACTGCTTAATAATTGGAAATATATTTAAGTAAGAAATATTACTACGAAGTTGCTTAGTTTTTAAGAAGTGTGATCTTAAATGCAGAGTCCAGCTTTGAGACCAAGAGGCCTTCAACTTCCAAATCTTGTTATAAAATGACTTAAATTACTCAGCTGTTTGCGTGGCTGCTGATCATTAACATAGCTGGATTTTCATTATCCATTAAATTATGCTCAGAGGTTTTACCTTACTTAATGTTTTACTGCTTTAGGGAGTGTGAAGTCTTCAGTAAGAACCATGCTGCTCCGTTCTCAAAAGTAATTACTTTTCACAAGAAAGAGCCTTTTGACCTGGAAGCTTATTATACCCATCCTCATGAAGTGCCTTATCCTGATTCCAGAATAGGTAAGGAAATGTGAACAGAAACCCCATACCCAGCTCCTGTTGATATTGGGAAGAGTGGTTGTCCTTTCTTCTAAGATAGGTCACTTCCATATTTCCTAGTTTATAGTAAAGCTTTGGTTCTTTAGAAAGGCTCAGCACAGTTTTCTGATCAAACAGTATTGAAATCTTTGTCAGACAGTTCCTAAAAAAAAATTCTGCTTTGTCCATTTTCTCTTTACAGTTTCTGAATGCTTTAAAACAAGTAGGTACAAGGAGGTTTTAGTTCTCTATTGTCTGTTTCTTTCAATTCTGTAAAATTGGTAAGAATCTTATGTGCCAGCTAGCCTGGATTTTTCAAAGACATTGGATCAAAGGAGCTGTTACCTGTCTGGACAAGTACCTCATCTAGTGCTACCCGTTATGTCTCTTTCTTTTAATCTGAGAACATAAAAGATAGGCATTTCCTCAATTTAAGCATCTGTAGTAGAGTCTAAAGAATTAGATGGTATGAATAAGTTTCTTAGTAGCTAATGCTGCCTTACTTGCAGTATTAATACACTCCTCAAAATCTTTAATTCATTATTTTATTTCCTGATTTATTAATCAGATATAAACTTGGTGCCATCTATTTAGCTGTCTATGCAAGAAGTCTGTGATCTTCAGGAAGAAACATCTCCTTTATGTGTGCACAGTCTGCATCATCTACACTCAAATCTCCAGCAAGTTGCAAAATGTATCAGCCTCACCACTTCCAGAAGCCTCGATAAGCACTGTTCATTCTCCAGGAAGTGTAGTGCAGCCATGTTATCAAATTCATCATTCAAAATCTCTGTTAACATTTTATTTTGAAGTGTGAAGTTTGAGTTATGTGGACAAAAGAAACCATTTGAGATAATCAGAGTAATTTCTCTAGTGTGATGGTTACAGAAGGCAACAGAGAAGTAGAATACCTAGTAAAGTGGTGTCTTGCTTTTTTATGAAATACAGATAAAGCAAAAATATCTTACTGATCAGGGAACCAGGCTTTGGTTTATCTACCTGCAGCTTTCATTTGTAGGATTGACAACTAAGTAGAGAGTTTCCAAGTAGTTCAAGTTACATGAAGGTGCTGTTTAAATTTAAACACCCTTTCACTACTTTTTTGACACAACAATTAAAGCCATCTTTGTTGTTTTTCAAGGGCGTTTCACTATTCAGAATGTTGGTCCCCAACATGACGGTGACAATTCCAAAGTGAAGGTGAAAGTGCGTGTCAATATCCACGGGCTTTTCAGCGTGGCCAGTGCTTCCATAATAGAGAAGCAGAACATGGAGGGGGATCACAACGACACACCCATGGACACTGAATCATCGAGTAAGAACCAAGGCAGAGATGAAGAGCTGGTATGTAAACTTGGAAATATCTACACTGTAATTCTGAGAAGAGAGCCAATAGTTGCAGATTAAATCAGTGTTTAGCTTTTGGAAGTTACTACTTCTCCACCCTTAAATTACTTCTTCAGTTATGTAACACAGTTCTTCATGTTTATCATTGAAGTATTGGTAAAGTGCAGCACTAAGAAAGAAAGAAAAAACCAGATTCTAAAGAATAAAGTGATATTTTTGTTACTGTTCTTTACCATCTCTCTACTAGCATTAGCATTATCTGCATATGCTTGCAAATGGCAGCATATTTAATGAGATCTGTTGACCAGTTAAACTTAGGGTTTATTGTTCCTCGCACAGTATTTTTCCAATGAGTAAAAAATGGTGGCCTTGGCAGCCTTTCATTTAAGATTTGTTCTTAGCAGATTTTCCCACTTCAGTTCAATAGGAATTAGAGCAAGTGGTTACACAACTAGCATTACGTAATCTATATAAGCAACTCCTTAAACACTACACTGCTTTTCAGGAATGTGAGCATATTTGAAATACTAAATATGATGCAGTTCCCTGTGGGCAAGTGCTCCATGTCTGATGCTTGTAATCAAGTGGAAAAGGGTTGGAAGTGATAGAGCTGGCATTTAGTCTGAGGCATACTGCCCATGGAGTTCAGTGGGTGTTCAGTACAAGAGTAACTGTTCCATCCTCAGGCTGTCCAGCTGTAGTGCTCCATTTGTCTAACATATCTTCTGTTTCACAATGGTGCTTGTCAGCAATTACCTTTCAGTGTTGAGGATGGTCCCCTTGACTCTGAGGAGGACGTTTGTGGTGTATATGTGTATTATTTCCCCTCTGTAGCTATTTCCTGTAGGTAGAACAGTTCCTAATGTTGTAGGCTTTTCTGTGTGAACAGTAAGAACAGTAAATTTAGCATTTAGATTTATTTTTTCCTGCTCTGAAGTGACGAAACTTAAATTTGGTAAAAGTAACCTTGTTTTCCACTCTAAACTGCAATATATCCCTCTGTGATAGAGTTTGAAATCCTTAAGTGACTTCCTTTGTGTTTTGGAGAACTAACAGTAAATGATTTTTCATGAACATGTAGTTTATGAATCTAGAAATCTGAATTCCTTTTAGTAGAAGCAGTCTTGGACTTCATCTACAGCTCTTCAGTTATCAATGCTCTGGATGTCCAAATATTAGTCATCCTGAAAATTTCTCTTAAAAGTGTTTTTCAGTGATGACAAGGAGTTGTATTACTTAAACCAAGTGATCAGCAGTAGTAATTAGTGATATCTTTTTCAGATTGTGAAATTTTAATAAGGCATAAGTGATAAAATTTAGGATAAATTTAATTGAACCTTGCTTTATTTTGGGCAGCAAGGAGGGAAGATAGTTGGTCATGTACTTCCAAGAGGCTACTATTACAGAAACTAATTTTTATTAGTCTTATTGTCCTTGAGACAGATGCAAATAATAATTACGATGAATAAATTACTTCTGCTTTGGATACAAACTTTAAAGTTTAGGTCAAAAATTATAAAAGAGTTCTGGCTGTTCCATAGAGAACCCATTGTTATTGCCTGTGTTGGTGGTGTGTTTCTACAATGTTCTTTGCTTGCATTTTATATGTATTTATTTCTAATTTAAAGTGAAGGGAGTATTCACAGAGTTTAGTTTAATTATGTTATGGGGACAGAGAGCAACATCAATAGGCTGGGCAGAATTTTCATTAAATTTGAAAGAAATACAAGTAATATGTCAAAATGCCTGTTCAAATGTGGTGAAACAAAATTTTTTAGGATTGATTCTGAAGTTCAAATATTGCCTGTGATCTACTGTAACTGACATCACTCTTAAATCTTACAGCAAACCTTTGCATTCAGTTGTGTAACTCTCTCTCTAGGATAAAATGCAGGTTGATCAAGAAGAAGGTGTGCAAAGAAGTCATGCTGAACAACAGAACCAAGCAGATGAGGAAACTGAAAATCCTGGAACTGAAACAAAAGTTTGTATTCAGTACTGATAAGACATTTTTTGCCCAGTATTCTCACACTCGTTGATTTTACTAGTTGCAGAATGTAGGACCTGTGTTTAAAGAAATACATATTTACAAAACCATTTCAATATATGAATATATGTAAGTTAGGAATCCTACCATAGCACTTTAATTTTCAAGGTAGTATGATTAAGAATTCGAAGTAGGTTTCTGTTGTTCTTTATAGTGAAGATGTGATTTAGGGAAACTTATGAAATACTGTGAAGAATAATAGCCCCTGAACAAGTTTTCTTACAACTCTTTATGTTTAAAGAAATCAAATGTCACCAGTTTGGTTCAAAACTAAGGTAATGGTGATTTTGAATACAGAGGAATAATTAGGTACTAAATCTACATAAAAATAATTTGTAGCTGTTTTAGCTAGTTTTATTTGTCTCTCTTGTTTTGAGCATAAATGTAGTAATATTTCCATTCTGGGAAGTTTCTTAGTAGTGTCACTCTTTATAGGCTTCTTCTGGAGAAAAGCAAGATCATCCATCCCAGCCAAAGGCTAAAACAAAAGTTAAGAGTATTGACCTCCCTATACAGGCAAGCCTCTGTAGGCAACTGGGACAAGATCTGATCAATTCCTATATAGAAAATGAGGTAAGCAGCATAAACAGATGAGCACTCAATGTCATTGTAAATAATTATCTAAAAGAAATTTGCAATCATCAGCTTACCCAATTTAGAGTTCTTAGGGGGTTCGCCCTTAATTGCAAGGAGGTTTGGTTTTGTTGGGGGTTTTGGTGAAATTACTCAGTTTCATTAGACTTAACTTATCCTGATCTGGTTGTGCTTGCAGTGCAGATGATTTACATAGAGGTGAAAATTTTTATCATAATTATAAATTAGCAGTTTTCTGCAGAGTTCTCTGGTACGGTTTAGAGAGAGTAGTCACTGAGCTTGACACTTAAAATGCTTTTGGTTTTAAATAAGCTTTTCACCACCCTAGGGGAAGATGATGATGCAAGACAAGCTTGAGAAAGAAAGAAATGATGCTAAGAATGCTGTTGAAGAGTATGTATATGAATTCAGAGACAAGCTGTGTGGAGTCTTTGAGAAATTTATCACTGAAGAAGTAAGACTTGCCTATATGTTTCAACTGTTGGAAAAAGTTCCTTTGTATTTATAAATTTTAAGCATGGGTTCTGTGAAGGCTCCAGCAGTTTCTTGGACTAGTTTTGGAGTAAGAGATGGCTCAACTTCACAAAAGTGAAGTTCAGATTACACCTGGACTAACATTTGACTTGCAAGCGAGCAGACTTCTTTATTGTCTGAGAAGTTCCTCAGTGGCAAAGAAAGATTGGGGATGCAGGTAGAAAATAAAAATCCTATGGGTCAGTGTAGGAAAGCAGGTCACGAGCTTCTAAGTGCTGTGAGCAAGTAGGAATAAAGAAAACAAACAGATAATACAGAAGAATGTTAAGAGGTGCATGGGCTGTCTTACTTAGCTTCAGGACTGATTTTATAACGCCAGTAAACTTCACCTGCAAATCAGATGAGTAGGGCTGTCCTCCCTCTCTTATGACTCTGTAAAATCTTGCCTTTGAAGTCTGTTAATTACTGTTTTCCTTCACTATCACTTTGAATATTTCAAGCTGATGGAACAGTCTTTTTTAAGTAGGGGTGAAGTTGTGAAGGTGTGTGTGGGCGGGAGAGAAGTCTCATTTGACGTGTTCCCTTCCGAACTGGAGTGTCCCTAACATGCATTGCAGGATTCAAACAAGCTGTCTTTGATGTTGGAGGACACTGAAAATTGGCTTTATGAAGATGGAGAGGACCAGCCAAAACAAGTATACATGGATAAGCTTCAGGAATTAAAAGTAAGGTTTTAAGTTGCTTTCTAGAAAAATCATCCATGTGTGTTTACGGGTGGGTGTTCAGGTTGTATATATAAGTTATTTATGAAGTGACCATAATATTTAGAACTAGAAATATGGTTTGTTTTAATGTGAGTTGTGCTCCTAATGTGAAAATGGTTGAAATGAAGCAGGCTGTCACTAGTGACAACAGATTTAATTGCTATGGGAGTTTTCTGTCAGTCTTGTTACGATACGAAGGAGGTTTTTGAATAGTTTGACTGCCTTCCCAGGTAACCAGAATTACATTCCGGAATATATGCTCTGGTTTTCCTGGTCTGAATGGTCTTCTATGGCTGTATCATAAAACCCAAGTTCTGGGTCTAATGTCTAATGATAAAGGCTGAGAGTGCTTTAACAGTAGCTTCCACTGTATCATTTGATTAGTAATGACAAAAAAAAAAAACCTAAATACTTTAGATTTTATTAATCTCACGGGGAAGATGTGAATTCTGCTGAATGACTAGCTACTTTGGAGACAGTTGAAGTATGTCTCTAGCTCTAGGGCTCCAGCTGTTTTCTCTTAAGTCAGATTTCCTTTGTGGGAGGGATAACTAATGGAAACAGCAGTGGAGATCCAGGCAACTGCCTGGATACCAGTATTCAAGAGAAGGGAAAAACAGACAGTGGATTAAAACTTCAAGTTGGCAGATTAACTGCTTGAAAATTAAAGCATCCATTAAATCTTGATTTGTTTCTGTTCCAAAAGCTCTTTTTGAAGAAAACTGCAAAATACCAAGTATAGGTACTTATACAAGTAAGTATAGGTACTACTCCTTTGTTTAAACCTACTCGATTTTTTTGTTGTTGATGCATTAAAGAAACATGCAAAGATTTAGCTCTTGAATGGGTTAGAAAAGGACTTAAAGGCAGCCTTCCTTTCCATGCCTCATTTTATTTTTAGACCAGACTAAAGGAAATATGTATTTTGTAAAGATCTTTTGTGCTTACTATTCCAGAAATTCGGACAGCCTATTCAGGAAAGATGCATGGAACATGAAGAGAGACCAAAAGTTCTAAATGAACTGGGAAAGAAGATTCAGCTCCTTATGAAAGCAGTAGAAGCATACAAAAATAAGGTAGAAATAAATGATTTAGTGATTCAGGGATTATAAGTGTTTTGAGTTTGGCTGTAGAGCTTTTTGTGTTTAAAAAGAAACCCTACAGGATTAACTCTTAAACTGCTTTAGAAGGGCTGTTGTACTTTGACTCCTGTGAACTTGAAAACTGCTCTGCATTGCCAGCAGAAACAGCTTCTTCATGAGAACATAAATCAAAGATCATCACATTTTTCGTGGTCACTTGTACCACTTGAAATGGATCTCTCAGGTTATGGCTGTTACCAGTGTTTCTGTAGCTTCTAAGACTAATTTAATTGGGTGAGCAGCATATATTAATTGGTGATACAAATCTTTCTCCTTAGGATGAAAAATATGATCACCTAGATCCTGCTGAGATGGAAAAAGTTGAAAAATACATCAATGAGGCTATGAATTGGTTGAACAGCAAAATGAATGCCCAGAACAAACTAAGTCTAACTCAGGATCCAGTTGTGAAAGTGGCAGAAATACTGGCAAAATCTAAGGTAAAAAAAAAAATCATAAAGATCATTGTTGCATTCTAATAAGTTTCCTTGAACCAGATTTTGGCCGAGATTTGAGGTATAATATTATATCTACAAACATTTTAAAGCTGTTAAAAGATTTATACAGAGGGAGCAGCACTTGTAGCAATTTTCAGTGCTGGCTCTTGAATTACAGCATACCTCTGCATAAGCCTTTTTAAATACCCTGAGTTACAGCACCAGACTTTCTGCAGAATGGATTTGCCATATAGATTTGTAACGGATCAGAGGTTCTTTAGGTCGTGAAAGTCTTTATTTTAAAGTTTCTAAACTTAATAGAATTGAGACATCTGATCCTTGCAAATGAAATTCCAGGCTGTTATGGACCATAAACGAGTGAGAGACATTCTAGTATAGTACAGTTGCTGTGCCACCAAATGACCTTGCTGTCTCAATCCTGTCACAATTAGGAACTGGATAGCTTCTGTAATCCCATTATATACAAGCCCAAACCGAAGATAGAACCTCCCAGTGACGGGCAGTCAAAAGCCAATGGTGAACACAACGGACCAGTGAACGGACAGAGCGGCACTGAAACAAAACCTGAACCAGCAAAGGACAACCCTCAGCAGACCAAACCCCCCGGAGAAATGGAAGTGGACTAAATCTTGCATTTCTTTTACTTCATTAAAATAGTGCAAGTAACCACAGGGTCCATTCTTTTTGTCTGGTACACACCTCAGATGTTCAGTTATTCTTAGCCAAACTTCTGTCATTTGTTGATGAGTAGTTTTGGAAGTGTTTTATATTAAGTACACCTCTGATGTTCATTTCCACTGATGCTGCTTATGTGGAGCTTTAGCCAAATGTAGATTGTATAAGTCAGTTTAAGCTTTCCCAATATATTTTATATCAAACATACAGAATTGATATATAAATGGCAACAATCTACCTTATTTAAAGCTTTTATTGTGAATAAACCTCAGCTCCTTTATTCAGGAAAGGATACTGTATTGCACTACTGATGCTCAAGTGTAGATCTACTCGCATCTTTATTTTGGAAAAATATTGGAATTGAAGTGGCAAAAGCTGTCACTTGAAGCACTGACCTTTTCTAGTTATTGTATTGTTATAATTTAAGTATTAAAATAGAGGTTAGTTGGCATACCAGTCCATCTTGTTGATGTACCATGGGAATTGTATGGTCTTTTTCATATAAACTGAATAATACAAGCTTAAATGTGTTTCTTTTTTTAGGTTCCCATACCACTAATGATCTTAGTTACAAACAGCTCCAGTATAGTGGCTCTGCCACATGCTGAAATTCATGGTCTTGGTGCCCACTGCTGTACATAACGTACTGTGCTTATGATAGGATGATGCTAATGGTAACAGGATGAAAGAGTACAATACACAAGGCCTGTTGCGTAGCTTTCCCTTGAAAATGTCTTATTGCACATGTTGCTGTTTCCACTTCTTTTGCTTTGAATTAAATTTACATCATACCTCATGCTGGGAAGAAGAAACAACAGAAATGGTGCTGCACAAACTGGATATCAGCACCCTGACTTTGAGGTTGCTTTAATGCTGTTTAGTTGAAAGAAATGCTGAGAACTTAAGCCTTGGGATTCAGCATGTAAAGCTTTTGGTCAAGGATCAAAACAAAAACTGGATGTTACTACTGCGAAGTTGGAATCTACTTGACGAACTTGCGTAGCTTACACGGTTACTTTTGGTCATTTAGTTATCTAATGAAAGTGTCTGTATTACACAGTGGATTTGCTGTTTTCTTTGATACATCTTAAATACTGTCAAGGTCCAATGTATGTTCCTGTATTCCAAATGCTTCTGTTGGTCACCAAGGTACTGTAGCACTTGCTAGAGCCAGGCACTTCAAACAGCTCCTCTATTACCAGAATGGGAATGGGCTACTCTAAGTATGAAAAGTGTGTTCTTATTCCAGTCAGCATAAGAAACTGGGATTAGTTGCAGTGTAATGCTTCAGTGACTTGAAATGTGTTGCAGAAACAAATTTAGGTGTGTTCAGGTGTTAACTGGGCACTCCTGCAGCAGTTCTCCTGTGTGAGGTGTCGCTGTTGTAAACAAGCAAAGAATTGTGATCTTGTTTCTGGCTTTGGCAGCTGTTTTATCTCCAGCCATGCCCTTCATCTTCCATGACTGTTCATGCTACAAAAAGTAATCCATGACCAGTGGTAGAGGTAAATTAAACTCTCACATATCTTCACAGAAAAAGGAAGCACCATTTACAGCTGTGCCTAAAGCTGCCAGACTAGTTCAGGTTCTAGAACTGCATCTTCATGACTGACATCAAGTGAGAGAGATGCACATGCTTTGCTCTACTGACTGTTGCTCCTCCATGTGCTCAAGTGTGGATGGGCTGACACCATAAGTTTACACATTTAAAAGTCCTTGAACAGAAACAGTGACCTTGAAGAGCTGCTCTGCACCACTCTGCAACCTCAGTCTTGAATTCTGCCACTGCAGTCACACCTCTGGCACTGAGGGAGTGACTCTACTTCAGCATCAGTTGTCCTGAGTTTAAGTCCGTAATGACTGAGCTAGCTTTGGTCTGTAGGCTTTTAACACCATTAATATCTTAATGGCTTTTACCACAGCAGTGTAATGAGTAGCCTTCTTATTGGCTTAAAATCCATCTACATGTTAATTTGTCTAGAAGACTTCCTGATACCTGGCAGAAGAGCCCACACCGCAGAAATCTCCAGTGTGAGTTCTTCAATAGCTAAAAGGTCATGTGCAAGAACAGAGTATCTTCTGCTCATGGTCATCAGAAGCTTAATACTACACTATGAGTGTTTGAAGCAATTCTTAGGATAAAGTCTAAAATAATCCTACAGCATGCTTAAAAGCAGATATGGTTCAGACAAAAAATTGTGAAGTTTTCCTACTAGGATAGGGGTTTTTTGCTGTGCATCTGGTCTGTCTCTAGATCCTTAGTGAAGAGGAATGCTGCCCACAGACTGCCAACAGCAGCTGGTTGCTGATGTTAGGAATCCCTCTGAGAAGGGCAGAGTTGTTCTTTCCACAGTGAGCTTCACATCAAAATATGATTTGTTAATATGTAATCTGTTTTCAGTTACAAAGAGGAGATCTTACCACAGCAGCTCTAAGATTCTTAAGTACTTACATAAACTATGCATAACTTGGATGTGAGGCGTTGTGTGTTAGACTCAGAAAGTGAGTTACCCTGTGGCTGCTCTGACCACCAGAATGACTGTCTTTGCAACATAAGATTTGTTAGGAAACCAACACTAGTGTGCTACTCTGCATCTTACCAATTTTAAAGGCAAGTATTTGTCAATAATGTCTTACTTGAAACTTTCTGCTAAGGGCAGGATAGATCTTGAATGTTTGAAAATGTTCCCTTAAATATTTGAAAATGTTTTTATTTTGAAACATCCCACAAAAACCAAGAAAAGGAAGTAACACTATCTTTGTAAAGGCAGTAGAGTTTTGTTTAAAAAAAAAAAAGTTACAATAATCACATTCTAAAACTTTATGTAAAAATTTAGTTACAAACCAGCAGCAATACTTTGTTTCATTTTACTAGTAAGATCTTCTTTCAAGAGGACTGATTCTCTCCTGTGTGGAGCTTTTTACTCAAGGAATGGCTTTAAAATAGTTTGTGTTACTTTTCTTTACTGACTGAAGTTGCTACTAGCTGTTTTACAGCTGATTCATGGGTTTCTTTCCATGTTTTTTATTACAGTACTTCAGAATTTCAGGAGTTGCTTCAAGATTCATTCAGATGTAAGAAACAGATCTTTAAGTACATTTAAGTTAAGCTTTTATACACTTCTTTCTTTAAGCTGCTGCTCCATGACAAAATACCCCACTAGGAGCTGCCTGCCTTGTTTGGTCTGAATTTGAATGTGTGTCTGAATTCGAATGAAGCTCTCCCTTACTTGCCCCTGGCAGTGCCCTTCTTCTAGTGTTTAAATACTGCCTTTGGGGCACGCTTGCAAAACTTGGAGAGGGCAGTTGGGAGAATCCTCAAAGGCCTTTGGGTGGAAAACCCACTTGCCTCACAAGATCAGGTGGTAGCACGAGGTGCCCCAGTCTCTGGTGTGGCAGCATGGGAGAGGAACTGCAGTGACTGGGGTGCAGCTGCAGCATCCTGTGTACCTTGTGGTGTGTGGGATGAAGGTTTTGCTGTTTCCATGCAAAATTAGAAGCTGTTAATGTAAAGCATCCACTCCGCTGGTAAGATTCCTTTGTATCTCCAACATTTGAAATTCTGTAATGTTTTTAAAGATCTCAGTGTGCTGAACTCCCACCTCTGCTACAGATTGTTACACTGTTCTTCAATATTCCATATTTGAAGTGGGGTTTTCCTGGAAGGATTATGTTGAAGAGTAATTTCAGGAAACAAGCAAGGAGCTGGCAGGAGACTTTTCTTCCTCTGTATTGTTTGACACCAGTGTGAAAATTTTACAGACTTGACAAACCTTGGCATCTCCACTTCTCAGAGCTCTGTCAGGTAAAGCATCAAAACATGAAGCCATGTTGCAAACATGCTGCATTTGCTGGTTCAAAGCATCTACCCAGCTGCTGTAGGAAAAGAAGCTAAATTCAATTCCTGTAGATTAGAATTGCCTTCCTCAAAATAAGACTTCTATTGCTGTGTAACCACACTGTAGCATTTCAATACACTGACTTCTGTGAGCCCTACTAAAGCAAAGCCCAGATGCCCAGCCTTCAGCTGTGGACCAGTATTAAGATCTGTGTCATGCTCTAAGGATGCTTACATTAGCTGCTGCTAGCTGAGTTTATAAGTGGATGGAGAAATATTCTGGGTTTTGTTACTTGTAAGTTTTCTAGTCTTTCAGGCACCAGGAGACATAACCTCTCTGTCAAAAGAGGTAGTAAAAAAGATGTTGCTTAACAAAAGGTGTTAATACCTCATAAATTTGAACTTCAACTCCCAAGATAGCATTTGGAGTATAAACACAAGCTCTCAGTAGCTAGAGAAAGTGTGTGGTGGCTGACTCTTAGCTGAATTCTGAACTCTTCAGAGTTGAAATTTGAAGACTTCAGCCACTTCCTGCACATGTAAATAACAGTGACAACAACAAAATGTGACTATTAGCACTGCAGAATACTAAACCAGGAATGTGCTCAATGTGATCTCCCTAATACAGACTCTAAACCGTGTTTTCCTTCTTTCCTGGCCACAAGGAAATAATTTCAAGCAGTGAAAACCAGGAATCATTGCAATGAAATTGATGAAGAATAATTTTAAACAAAAATGCAGTTAAGAGCTATACCCACCAGCCACCCTTACAAAGTGTTGAAGTGGTTTAATTAAATTGATTTAAAAAGATGGTAGTCCCTGAATGTTGCATAGCTGGAAAAGTTTTGTTTACAGTCTATAAAACATATCTCCACAGGTTGAAGGGGGAAGAGATGGGAGTGTCAGAATTTAAAGCGGTGTTATGCAAAATGTTTACTATGTGTGTAAATGGGATTCTCAGTAGTGACGGATCATGTGCAAATTGACAATACTTCAATTTATTTTTGAATGGCGATATAGATTGTCAAGGTTGTGTATAATTATAATAAATATATAAACCGCTACTTGAACCGTAAATGACCACACAAGACTTCATTTTTAAATCAGTGTTCTTAAAAGCAGCCTTGTCTGATGTCATGGATTGAAATTTATGTTTGTACAGAAGACCACAGGTAAGAAATAGGCATTTTTGGTGGCTTGTCCTGCTTAGTCACGTGTGGCTTCTCTGTTTCTTCTCTGTCCCAGTCAGCTGTAGCCTCTCTTCTGGCAAATTCCACCAAATTCCACTGACTAGTTACCTATGAATACGAACTCCTCACTCCACCTGCTGCAGCCCAAACATTGCACTGCTTTGCCTCTGGGGAGCTCCAGTTACTTTCACAGCTGCCATCACATTCGTGTGTTTGGATGAGCACAAATTGCCAAGTTTCAAGTAATCCATCTCTCACAAATGATTTATTGCAACATACAAGTCCAAGGGAGTTTTCCTGTGCCTTGAACTGCTTGGGGAAATTGTGGGCTTTAGGCCCTGTTGGTTCTCTGAGCAGGTCCCAAGGTGCAACATGAAAGCAGTAAGTAGGCTGTGGGATTACTCCAGGAATTCTTTTATGGTTCATTGGATTTTCAGTAGTGCTGAAGCACTTGCAATCCAAAGAAGAAAATGACACTTCCTATAGCAAGTACAACATTTAAAAACTACTAGTCAACATTATTTTACTTGCAAATTTCCTTGGAAAATACCTTTATCCTCACATAAAATAACACCAGAAATAAAAATGGACATTTTACAAGCATTGAACAAACAAAAGTGAATGTGTACAAATGCTTCATCTCCAAAGGAGAGTGAAGTGATGCGTTCAAGTCACACAACATCTACAACAGGGGAAAAACATGTTACATTCCTGTGGCCAGAGCCATCCTCAACACCAGGAAGGCAAGACAGCTGCATAAAAATCCTAGGACAGAGCTTTGAGTTCCTCCTGGAGACCGTGTCAGCAGCCAGCATGAGGGATACTTTTGGAAGATAAAATGACAAAGCAAACCAGCAAACGTTTGTCTTGACAATACTAGATCGAGATGTGGCCCAAGAAGTTTCCTTTCTCAATGAAAAATAACCTCTGCCACTTTATTTGCTGTTTTCATATCCTTCAAAGGTTCCAGGAATCTGTTGCAATAAATATTCCCTATCTATTCCATCATCTGCCTGCACTACCTTGTCTACAAGACCAAGGCAGAACAAATATTCTTATGAAATTTTATATGGCAATTTTAGGATAGAAAGTGAAGATGGGAAATGAGATCTGGGAGGCAAAGATTACTCTATTTATGATGGCTTTTCTAAACCTGTGCTTTGCAAAGTCACTGATGAAATAATAACCACACAAGCTCTTGCAAGTTCTTATTAAGTGAGGATTAACGACCTGCTTATCAAGTATTCCGAAAAGTCAGTGGCATTGCCTTTGCAGCTTTTGAGTGCTAATTTACCAGGGATAAGCAACCTGGCTTATCTATTGCTTGTGTGATCCATACTCATTTAACCCAATACGTGACAAAAATACCCTCCAGCCTCTATTAGTGCCTGAATTCTGGTCAGAAAGCTCAGGCAGATAAACACTCAAACAGCACGAGGGAGTAGAAAAAACAATAGTTCCATACATCTCCTACCCTACATCTACTGAATTTGTGCTTCAAGTCTGCCCTCTGTTAGAAGACTACCTGTTAGAAGATCTGGGTATTCTAATACTCAGAAAACAAAATCTAGATGAAAATAAAGACGAATCGCATCCCAAAAAAGATCTCTCTATACAGCACTGAGAAAACTATAAGTAGGTACATTCACACAGCAGCAATAGCCAGTTTCACAGACACCTGATGGTATTAACTCCAAACTGTCCATTTTCCGTAACATATCCATGAAATATATTTCCTTTTTGCACCTTTTATTTTTCCTCTCTTTTAGTAATTTATTTTATAAATTGCATCAAAGTTCTTCAGTTCAAATAAGAAACTCTCCCTGATGCTTTTTCAAAAATAACATCAAGTTCACAAATCTGTGAATTGAACATCAAGTTCAATTCAATCAAGTTCACAAAAAAACCCTGTGGCTTTTCCAAAAATAACTTCACAAACACCAAATAAAGTTTACTAGACTGATATCTCTGGGCCTTAAAATGACAGTGGAGGAAGTATTTGGTGCCAAACTGTCTACCATGGGAAACTTTCATTTTCTTCCCTATATTTGACATATACAATTATAATTTGACAGGTAGAAATATAAAATGTATCTAAATTCACTCAGTTGCCAAGAATATGGAAATTTTAAAGATCATCCTACAACTTTAAATGACAGAAATAGAGCATTTGTCTTTTTCAAGACAAGCTAACTGAGCTCAGACAACAGAAACTTATTTTTCAGTATCATCATTTAACAAGCCAGTAGAGAAGTATTTGTCTTGCTTTCCTTTAATATCATGTCAGGAAAAAAACACCACAACAACATGTTTGCCACAAAAAGGGCACTAAGAAATGTCATTTGCTAAACTCTTGATCAAAATCCTTTGTAAAGAGCTGGACAAATGCAGAAAATACATCTTTATGCTCAGGAGACATTTTGTTTCTATGGATAGTATCAACAAACCAATTTTCAAAACTGAAAGAGCAGACATGTGCCCTGATGGGGAAAGATGTACTGAAAAAAAAGGGGGGAAATATTGTCAGTATTTTAGTTGGACATTCTACAATGTAATTATATTTTGTTGAGGAAGCCTCCAAATTTCACACTGCATCCATTGTTATGCTGTTCAAACCCACCTGAGTGAACTTAGCAGATATCACTACCCAAGGGATTCAGCTTCTTCGCAAATCTAGCTGCTTGCTCAGTAACTTAGTGCTAATTACAGCTGAAAGTTTACAAAAATAACTTCAAAGGGAGTCAATCAAAATTTCTGACATAATAGCCTAGGGTAATACTGAATAGATTTGTATTTAAATTGGTTATTAGCTCTAGGTATCCAAATAGCAGTGTTGCTACACAGAAAAATCAGTTTTCAGCTTGTACCCACTTTACAAGGCAGAACATCACTCATAAGGGGAGATGATGCAAGTGCTAATCCACAAGTATCTGCACTGATTTGGAATTCCTTCATCTCTCCTGTGGTGATGTTTTCACTTTTGTGTGATGAATTCTTTTCACTGATGTAAGCGAGGTCTGTGAAGATTGTGTGATGAATTTAATGATAATTCTAGACCCAGCCAGGTCTTCTTAATAAACAGTTCAAATACCGAGACCATCTTTTCTCATGGAATTTATTTTGACTTGCAAAAGTTTTCTCTATCAGAAATGATCACTTAGTGGTCACAATTGCTGTACAATCAAAACAAACCACAGAAAAGGCAATCTGTGCTTGCTCAAGGACGCAGCACAGTCTTGTGCCATGTTCCATACAGCAACAGTGGCAGACACACAACCAAGGCATCAGCCAAATTAGTAAAACATACCAATGACCTCAGAGTTTCCATAACATTATAGGCATGATGTCAGCCTGGCTCTAGTGGTAAATCACTGCCTAACTCATCCTTGGTATCTGTAGAGACAGACTCAACTACAACACACAAAGTTGTGTGCTATTTGTGTACAAATACTGAAACATCACTAAGGTGCACAAAAGATCTGAGGGAAGAAAAATTACAAAACGTGTGGAGAAAACAACTTGTGTTGACATAAATGGTAAAGTATCACTGGACTACCAAATGCTGGCATTGTAGTCCAAGACCATTAATAAAAACAAAATACCCACTGGTCTTTGACAGCATTTATACAAGCAAAATAATATTCCTGTAACACAGACTGAAGGCCATTATTACAGGGCCAGAAACTTGATAGGAGGGTTCAAAGTTGGAATGTCCATAAAAATGTGTTAGTCATTGCAACAAAGCCTTATGACATAGGAAGGATTTTACTCAAAACATTATAGTTAATAACTAGCATTTCAGAAACAATCATTCTTTGCACAAATTATTTTTTCTTTCACTTACATTACAAATTACTCCCCTCCACCCACACTCCTCAGCTAAGGATGCAACGTGTTGTCAGTTATACAGATGAGTAAAGTGAATCACAGGGCTGACAAGTTTGACTTGTTTCTTAGACACACAGATTTAAATAAAAAATTCCTTCACTGAAAGAAATGGATTTTCACCACAGAAATAGGGTAGGTAAGGAAAGAATTTTTCCCTCATCTTTTCTTCTTGATCAGCAGTGCAGTGGCATGGCCAGTTACAGGATGAAGAAGTTTTCAGTTATTTTTTCTGTCTGAAACCGATGTTCCCTCTGGAGGACTGGCCATGATACTGAAAAATGAGAATCACAGCCCTTTCCTGTGCAAGGCAAATCATCAAAAGTGATACAGGTCTCAAGATACTTGTTCAAAGCCTCTCACAAGTCAAATATTCTGACATCTGAATTCCCATGTCTCCTTAAGAGAGAAATGTCATTCTCCTCAGCAGCCACATGCGGAACCTGAAATGGAGAAAAATTTAAAAAAAACCAACCCAAACCAAACCAAAACAAAAAACTTGGGGCACTGAAAGGAAAACAGAGGCTGTACTGCACTGTAGCAATGCTAGTTTGTCAGCTTTAAGCAGTAAAGTATCATGGCCATAAACGTGCTATGGAAACTTCCCAAGGAAAACCAGTCTGATCTCTTCGTAGCAGGAGAGAATATCAGGGAGGAGAACTAAGAGCTCAATAATTAAAGCTGAGCATGAGCTTTTGCTTAAGAAAGGTGGTTGCTTTTAGAGGAGTTGCATGGTTTAGGCAGGCATTGCAAATTTATTTTCAGCCAAGATGATGGAAAATAACTGCACTCCTTTAGTTAGTTGGTTCTATTGCTAAAAGTGACAGAAATCTGAGTTTCTTTTTTAGTGAGCTCCTCTTATTTTAGAGGAAACTGAGGATGCTGTAGCTGGGCAAGCCTCTGCAGCTACATGAATGTCCCAGGTTGTTTTGTATCCCAGGAATACAGCAATGGTCCCTTCAGCTTGTTTATTCCCATACACGACTTCTGCGCTTCATGTGACACAAGGCAACACTCGATGGCACAGTGAATGATCATAAATATTCAGAGTACAAATAAATACACCTCAGAGTATGCTGCATATGACAGGTACATATGTTTCCTCCTACAATTTACTTAGCTTGGCTGCTCACATGGAGCATAAAGATGGGGTAAATCCATTCATTCTCTTTTGACAGAAGAGCAAGATAAGCAGTTCTACTGAGGCAGATTAACTCTTTTTTTACCCATGGTGTCTTGAAAGAATATCTATTCTCAGGAAGATGTGGGGGGGTTTAACTTTAAAAGACGGTTGAGATATGAATGCTCCATTTATTTATTGGCAAAAGCATTGCTTACTATGCTCATGTCTTCCTGTGTGGAGGCAATGAAGGGCTGTTCAAAATGCAGTTGTTTTATATTCAGAGGTCTTTTTGCATTCTGTGGAACAGAGGCAAACTTCATCTGCTCCCAGTAAGTTCAGCGTACAACTAACTACTAATATCTGAGTTCTCAAAACATATATAAGAACAAATGCTAATTACAAAAGGGATTAAAATATGACATAAGACAGTAGTTACTCTCGTCACTGTTGCATAATTCCATATGGCTTGGAAACAGCATTAACAAAGGAATTGTGCCTGAGGGAGCAGTCCACGTTTGCAAATAAAACGAGCTGTCAACACTGGCAGTTACACCCACTGCTGGCAATTAAACATTCAGTAAGGAAGAGCAAGAAAACCTCTAGTGAACACCTAAATAAACTAATGTGTCAGGCAGTGGATCTGGAGTGGGGTGGAAATGATGCTGGTACTGAGCAAGGATAAAAACAACAGACAAATGAATCCTCAGACATGAAACCACACTGAGTGTACACTTCATCCAGTGTGTGTCTGCAGAGGTGCACCTGCAGTGTACCCAGTCACTCGGCTGTCAAGAGAAAAGGTAAAGAAACACAAAGTGGAAAGGTTTTCAGAGCTGAAGACAAACAGCCTTCAAGGTCTGAGGTGGAATGCCCCTTGCATGAGACAAAAACTCAGCATTTTTTTCATTTGGGGTGGGGTTTTTCCAGGTTATCTTCCGAGTCGTACAAGAAATCTAAATTATGTGGGTAGTTTTTAAGTAACCTGGAATACAAAATAAATTTACAGACAGTGAAGGCGTGGGTAATAACCATAAGTAACAGGTCATATGCTCCTACTCAAGCACAGTCAGAAACAAATCTTTTAATGAGATTTGCTCCAAGCTTCAGTATGGTCAAGATACAGCAGGGCTTTTCTTACAAATTTTGGCATGGTGGCTTTTAAGATAAAGTGTGTAAGTGGCAACAGCTTTTTATGCTCATCCCTAAGATGTACTTATTGCAATTATTACATTACTATGTTTAACATAAGAAGCATGGTGTGAAGACTGCAAGACTGTAAACAGTGAAAATCCAGGAAGAACATTCCAAAATTCTTGATCAAACTGCTAAAATACCAGACTGAAAAAAGTAGCCAGTAATGAATTTTTACTGACAGAAATTTTGCTTTTCACCACTCAAGTTTTTATCCAGCAGGTGATTCTAAATGACAAGAGCAAGGTTTCTCATCTCTGAATGCACAGTTCAGTTCTCTTACTGAAAGGTGAACTTTGAAAGCATTTGTGTGGGTGGGCACCAAAAGAAAGAACATTTTCATTTGATAAAATTTTATTTTATTTGTAGAAACACATAATTCTGTTTAGTGAAAAAGAGACAGAAGCAGCCAAGTCTCCATCATCACGTGCTTTCCCTTGAATAAAATAAATTAATAAAAAATACACAACAAACATACGAGAAAATGAAATACACATTTCAGCAGTATTAGGCCTGAAAATACTGCGCTGAAGTTTCAGGACTGTATAATTACAAACTCCATTTTTTGAAAATAAATTGTTCTTGACAGTTGGACTTGACAACAGAATTGCATTGACTTTATCACGTTGCTAATGCACACAGGCAGACTTGTAGGACGAGCCCTGATGCTTGGGGTGCTGTGCTTGCCCTTCTTTGCTCCACCAGCTGCAGTGACTCTGACATTCACATCCTGCACGTTGCTGATGAGTTTGCTCTTGGCAGGGCACAGCAATCTCTTGAGCAGGTGCCTCTGAAGCTAAGGCATCATTTATTCTAATATTTAAAATATGAAGTTAAACATCAAAGCAGAACCGGACAGGGATCCTTTCAACACCTTTCTGTGCCACATCTCATTTGCCTTAAGAAGGTCAATGATGTACAGTGTGACTTGTTTCCTTTCCTCTCTTTCACCTTGAGGTGAATGTGTTATTTCTGGCATTCTTGCATATTAAAGTAGTCATAAGTGAGAGAAGTTATACAAAATTAAAAAAAATCAAATCTGAAGTAATTAAGAACTCAAGCTTTATCATGCTGTCTAAATGAGCTTTCTTCAGAAGCACAGCCACCTTCCCAGTTCTTCAGGGATGAGGGACAGTATGCCTGACTCATTCTCCAAACCATTTGTGCCTCCTTGGGTAAGGGAATAATACTTAGTGAAATACTGAAAACAGCCAGCAAATCTACACTAAATGGAAGGTACTGCCTTGACCACCTCCGTGCTTCTTTAGAAAAACTATTCCATGAACACAGTAAATCCAGCAATAGCAACAGTTTCAACAGAGCACCTCTCACTATCACAGCATGCAATGTTTCTGTGAAATAAAGAGAGCTCCTACAGTATCTAATTGTTCTACTGATACACTGCTCTCAGTCTTGAAGCCTCAGATAACTACTAAAAGATTAATACTGACATGATATTTTTAAAGAGCTAATGGAATCACCTCAGGTATGGTTGGATTAATCCAACATCAGTGCAGACCAAAGTAGATATGAAAGCATTAAAGGGTATTAACACCACAAATAGAATCACAGAAATGCACCAAACACTGCAGGTGTACTCCTTAATTCAATCAGAAATCTTATGACAAACCAAATACAACCTTGTTAGACTTTTGACAAGTACTGTACCTGGTACCACCTGGCATTTTTGCTAAAGCAGAATGATGGCAGTATTTCAGCAGAAAGGAAACATGAAGTTAAAAGACTTGAAGCCAAAGTTAGGTAAAGTCACTCTAGGATAAACACATGCACTTAAAGTGGGGTAATTAACTACCGAGACAACCTAGCTAAGGGCAGGACATCACTGTCACTTGGCATGTTTAACATGGAAATGAGATCCCTGGAGATGGAATTGCAGAGCTGTGGGCCAATGCAGGCAAACACACTACCAATGGTCTTCCTTCTCTTCTGTGTACAAAACAATGTAGCCCTAACAACTCATGTTGAGAAAAAGATGGATTTGGTACAGATGAAAAATATACAGATTGACCTGGGGAACAGGGAACATAGCACATGACAGGAGAGTGAAAAGCTTGGCTTGTTCATAGTGACAAGGTAAAGACTTGAAGGGGTCATAAATGTTGTTTATAAGTATGCAACCAAAGAAACAGACACTAGTACCAGGTACACAAGCAAATTAGACAGTTCCAAAGCATGTTTGACCATTGCCCTCTGCTTAACTACCTGAAAAGTGTAAACACAGTTTTTAAAAATCAGTTAATAGGAAGCATTGTTCTCATTTAACAACTTTCATGATGCTCAAATTAAAAAGGCCCCCATGAAGGACCCTTAATACTTGTTTGCTTAGCTAAAGAAATCGAGTCTTGGCAAAAACATTGCATGGGTGGTGACAAAAAGGGGCAGAGGGGGTAATATACTATGACACCATTGGTTGCCTTATTCAAACTTTTCCTTCTCCTCTTTGAGCAAGAAAGAAACCTTCAAAATACCACAACTTAATTTCTCGAGAAATCATCAACTACACTCTGCTTCTGATTTCTTTGACAAAAATGATCCATTGTGATTATGGCTTTGTGGGAAGTTCTATTTGCTGAACAAAACAACTTCCAGTGTCAACAATGTCCATCACAAAAAAGCATAAAACCAGGTGGTTGTTTCGGTTTTTTGTTTTTTCTTTTTTTTATTTAGTCTCAGTGGTGAAACAAAAGCCACAGCTGATGGATCACTACATGCTTACAACTCCTTATGTGCCTAGGACACACCAACAATTGTTTGGAAAAGACTCAACTTCTGTTGTCTAGACTGGCACTACACTACCAGATACACAGGACAACACACTGCATCTGTCAAAAGTAGCAGTAAGAAATAAATATATATGCTTTAAATAAGTGAAACTACCAGTGTCATAAAACTTGCTGGCAAGATGGAAGCAAAGCTGCAGATCATAATTTGTAAATGTAACTTTGTAAAATGCCCTGTGATCAAGTGCTGTCTGAGAGTGTTCCCAGTGTCAGTGTGTAAATATGTTTATTTTTTAAATGCATATTCTTGCCTATACAAACCCCACTTCTGCATCCATATATTTTTTAATACAGCTTTACAAATGTACTGGCTGCTTCCAGCTTTTACAAGTAAGTCTTTCTTACTTAAATGGTTTGTTAAAATTATGAGTTATAATCAGAAATCCAAGAGGGTTTGTTTTTTTGGTTTTGGTTTTTTGTGGCTTTGGGTTTTTTGAGAAAATTTAAGTGAGAAAGGCCTGATAAAATAAAAACTTTGTTGTTGGTCTAGCCCAGCAAAACCCTTTATCTTCTCCATGTCATTTCAAGGACAAGGTTGATTTGCATAATTTTTGTTACACATAGATGGATCTCAATAGCAAAGACAAATATCCATGCTCATAAAATTAGCCAGTGCAGTCCAAAGACATCAGATTTGAATAACCGTTTTTACTGCCTGATACTGTGTCTAAGACACAACACACCAGCACAGGCTAAACCATCACCACTGCTGCAGACTGCAGCACTTCTGACAGTCCTTGCTCACTTTCTACTCAAAAATCTGTGGTTGCTCCCTTACACTCTGGGGAAGACTGGCAGAGCTCTATCAGCTTTAAAACTCTGTGGTGTCATCTGAATAAAGCAGAATGGTGGGAAGGGAGGATGATTTCCCCTCTTTCTCCCAATTTCTGTGTTTCGAGTAATTTAGTTTGACTTTTCATCATCCTCCTTATTCAGCTACTTTTTACTTTTGTTGCTAATCAGGCTTCTCCACTGATGAAGGACACTCTAAATCTTCACATTTTGTTCATGCAATAAAGGTGAAAGAAGGTTGTCAGGTCTTGTTTTAAGGGAGTCCTATTACTCTCTTAAAATTACTTAAAAAATACTTTAAGAGAGCATTTCTTTCAACACTTAAACATTGATATCTCTCTGATAAAAAGATTTAGCAAGGGATTTGTTACATCAGTAGTTTTGTCTCACAATCTCTGCTTACAGCAGATGCTGACCCCTGCAGTCATAAATGCAACCCAACAACAGAATAGGGATTTGAGTTTCTTTTTAATCAGAGAAAGAATTATTTCACTGCGTGTTGCTGGTTTGACAGTTAGTGGAGGAGCAGCTACTCACTGGAAGTCCAAAGACTCTGGCTCCCATTTTAATGGGGAGACACGAAAAAAAAGAAGCCAAAGTAGACATTGACATCTACCTCCCAATCCTATGCAAGAAATGCAATCATCTTCTGAAGGCTTCCTATTTATAACCTCCCAACTACCTGTGCAGCCCCAAATGTGCTACACACTACACAACAGAACTTCAGAGAATTCCATGCCTGTGCCCTAAAGCACATACACTTTTCCAACTGTGGTAGCTAATATAAAAAGGAATTACCTCTACCTACAAATTTTCTCCTCTGTATAGTCATGCAGCACATTTTGTGTGCTGTTAGTTATTTAGTTTGCCCCCAATGTCAATATGCATCAGTCACACTTTTGGCAGATGAATTCACTCACAGAACTTTTCTTATCGCTATTCAGGTTAAAAATCTAGCCTTGAAATTAAATTGAAAGTCTTATTTTTGCTAATCTTCCACCCTAGTTATTCAAACCAGTGCTGACTTAGTATTGCACAGGTTGACAAACCAGTTCTATTGAATCACACACACAGCTTCCATTTTCCCTTTAAGGATTCTCAGCAGTTGTCGCATACACTTATCCACAATGCATTTTACATTGATTAAGGAGTGCATGACTGCATGCACATTCCTGAGAGCCTGCTTCTCTGCAGGAGAAAGTGCAGCCACCTCTGTATTTTATCCTGACAGTGAAAGCTGGCAGGCAGTGGTGGAACTGTTTAAGTTTATAGCCACAAGCTGACAAACACTGGAGAAGGTGAAGTGCTAAATCAGTGCACCTCCCCCTTGCACCCTGGATGTCTGCCCTAGCCAGAATAACTCTTCAGGAGCACTCCCTTGGTACAGAAGGAGCCAGCAAGATGTTTATGAGGTGGGGTGATTCAGAGGGCAGACTAATAAAAAAGAAACCAACAAAAATAAAAATCTTTTTCCCAGCCCAAATCAATTCCTTGGTCTGGTTCACCGTGTAGCCACATGATCATCCTGCAACACAACAGAGAAAGAAACAGAGGGTGGAAACAAGCAGCCACATCTGCTTCAGGCAGTGTAAACAGTACTGCACCTGAAGGTCAAGCAAGAAATAAAAACACAACTGAACTACCAGCTGAAAAATAAGAAATGGAATAGCAAATATATCCTCAAAAACTGAGGAAAATTTACTCTGTGCAAGGGACCAGCAGCAGTTCACTATAGGGATTGAGTCTAAATACTGTTTGAGGCCATACTTGCCCAAAGATGAATTTCATATTTAGTAGAGTACCTAGGAATAGAAAAGCTCATAAGAATGTAAACAAACTGGTGAGGTTTTGAATTCACCTTAACTACAGACAGAAAATTCATCAAGCAAAGGCCACTACTCATAAAAACAACCGTGTTAGAACTGTGTTGCTTTGTTTCACATTAGCCATGGAAGTGCTGTTGACCAGGTCTGATTGCTACAATAGCCTGATTACTATTGTAACAGTAAACAAAAGCTAAATGAAGGTGCCAAAGGACATGCGAGATTCTCTGTTCGTAGCTACAGGATTTTGTTTTACCATATATTTTAGATAAAACAGAAAAATGTCACTCAATAGTTTTAAAGTCATGTAAGGAACCAGCTGACTTACCAGGCAGCTCTACAATGTAGTGAAAAGGAAATACAGGGTGCTTTTCCCCTCGCACAGCCTCGTCTCACATCTTCCTACCTATGGGTGTAATTGCACAACAACATCAGTCCACCCGAGAGCTGCTGCTGCCCCACCATCCCTCTTGCTCCCATTTTGCAGTCCTGCCTGGAAGGGTCAAATGCAAGCAGGTCCCCCCAAAATACCAAGCAGTCAAAGGATTGAGGAGAATTTGTTTCCAAAGTTGGGAATGCTTAAAATCTCGGCACTGGGCCTAAGAAAGAGACACATTCTCTGTTCTTCTCAGGGATTTTATCATCGCTGCCCCCCCCCAGCTGTGGGGCCTTCAGACATGTCTGCAAGAACTTATCTTCTCTTGTGCCTGGGAGTCAGTGCCTCTAGAGGGCAGGAGGAGAAAACATCTAAAACTGTCTCCGGGAAAATGCCTTTTTCCAGGCATAAAAGCATCCTTACACCAACCCTAACCCCCTAACTCTAGCCCTAACCCAAACCCAAATCCTATCCCTAAACCCTAATACCTTAACCCTACCCCCTAACACTAACCCTAACCCCTAAACCTGAGGAGAGATACCTGGAAGCATGCAGGACTGTCAGAAGTGATCATTTTTCTGCCACCAGGCCAAGGTGATGCACAGGGCTGAGGTGACATAGATTTGCATGGGTTTTGGGTTTTGGTATTGGGTTTGCATGGGCAGGTTTTGGTAGTGCAGGAGCTAACACGGGTGATATCTGTGAGAAGCTGCCAGAAGCTTTCCCCTCTATGTCCAACAACAGAGCCACTGCCTCCTGGCTCCAGGATGGATGAGCCACTGGCCAAGATGCGGCCAACCAGAAACAGCGGTAACTCCTCTGTGATAACGTGTTTAAGATGGGGGAGAAAAAAAGTTATTGTGCAGATGGAACTGCAGCCAGAGAGGAGTG
The DNA here is from genome assembly GCA_013397135.1 of Pachyramphus minor. Classification (NCBI taxonomy): domain Eukaryota; kingdom Metazoa; phylum Chordata; class Aves; order Passeriformes; family Tyrannidae; genus Pachyramphus; species Pachyramphus minor. The sequence goes on from VYXB01006747.1 coordinate 149,982, forward strand.
GAGTGGGAATACGTGTGAAGAACAGCTCTGCAGGCACAAAAGTCAGTGGAGAAGGAGGGGGAGGAGGTGCTCCATGTGCCAGAGCAGGTTCCCCTGCAGCCTGCAGTGCAGACCGCGATGAAGCAGCTGTGCCCCTGCAGCACATGAAGATCTTTCCCCTTAAGGGTGGGTTTTCACAATGGGAGTGCAGAAATCCACCTGGAGCCCATGGAGGAGCCCTGCACTGGGTGTTCAAAAGAAGGCTGCGATCCCGTAGGAAGCCTGCACTGGAGCAGGCTCCTGGCAGGGAGCTGTGGATCCATGGAGCTCATACTGGAGCTGCTTTCCTGACAGGACTTGTGACCCTCTAGGGGACCTGCGCTGGAGCAGGCTGTGCCTGAAGGACTGCACCCTGTGGGAGGGACCCATGCTGGAGCAGTTCATGAGGAACCATTGCCAGTGGGAAGGACTTACGTTGGAGTTGTTCGTGGAGAACTGTCTCCCATGGTGAGAGCAATAATTTTCCACTGTTCATTAATTTTCTATCAGCCTTTTCAATGTAAGTTTCTGTTAAGTTTGATGTGGAAGGAGCAAGTTTCTGAATGCGTTAAAATGGCAGTAACATGAGTATCCAGATTTTGGATAAGAGATGCTGAACAAAGGCACTTTATTTTTATTTTTATTTATAGCACCAGCTATAAATATGCTGCTCAACGAACAAATTCAAGTAAAGTTCAAGCTCCATATGACCCCCAAAGACCACCAAGAGATCACTAGAAGACTCCTAGTGACCGAATAAGGACTTCCGAAGAATTTCTTAGACCTAATTGACATATGTATGAAGTTTATAAGAGAAGTAGTGAATATGCAAAATTGTAAGTAAATATCAGCTACTCTGAGCCAAGAACGGGACACACACATTGTTAGAGAAGCAATCCTCCTGTGTGTCTGGCGCTGATAATAAAAGGATGCTTGCCCATTAATGCTCACAAATCGAGTTTTAGGTGTTTCTTACTGCTGATATATGGTAACAATGGGGGGGACCCCACAGTGGAGCAGGGGAAGGACTCTTCTCCCTGAGCAGTGGCAGAAACAAACTGTGGTGAATGGCTGGGACATGGGAAGGAGGCGTGGAGGGAAGATGTTTAAAGATTGGTTTTATTTCTCATTATGTTACTCTGATTTGATTGGTAATAATTTTTTTTCCCCCCTCAAGTCGAGTTTGTTTTGCCTGTGACAGTGACCGATCTCCCTCTGTCCTTATCTCGACCCATGAGTCCTTCTTTGTATTTTCTCTTCCCTGCCCAGCTGAGAAGCGGAGTGACAGAGTGGCTTTGGTGGGCACCTGGCGTCCAGCCGGGGTTAACCCACCTCAACAGGACTGCGGTGACACAAAGGACTGAGGTGACAGCCAGGGCTAAGGTGACACAAAGGACTCAGGTGACACACGCAGCTGGGCCGAGGCCACTCCGCGCTCTCGCCACCGCCACCCGCTCCCCTCACAGGGCGCACGCGCCGTAACGGCCGCTCCGGGACAAGGGGAAGCGGGCACGCGCCGCCTCGCGCACGCGCAGCAGGACCGCCCGGCGCCGTCCGCGAGCGCCG
>VYXB01006747.1:151743-176212 GCA_013397135.1 Pachyramphus minor
CCCCGGGCGGCGCCGGCGGCAGTCGAGCCCCGAGCGCTGAGCCGGCGGGAGGATGCGGCGCGGGTGGCTGTGCGGCCCTGCCGGGTACCGCCGCCGTGCCCCGGAGAGCTCCGTCCAGGTACCCCCCGGGGGCGCCACAGGGGTTTGTCCGGCCTCGGGGGGCAGGTGCGCTGGGAGGGCCCGCGTGGGGAGACTGACAAAGCCCCGGTCTGACGGCGCTGTTCGTTCATGTTGCAGGATTTCAAGGTGGGGAACCTCCTGGGGAAGGGGTCCTTCGCAGGGGTCTACAGAGCAGTATCCCTGAAAACCGGTCTGGAAGTGGCCATCAAAATGGTAAGGCACCCAGCCAAGGAAGCGTTTGTCTCCCAGGAGACTGAACGCAAGTTGCAACAGCTTGGGGTTATGCAGCTGGGCATTGATGTTTGGATTGTTTGGATTGGTTTTTTATATATAACGGGTTTCAATTCTGGAAGATGTAGTACAACCAAATACAATTAGTATGTAGTCAGTGTTGCAGTGCTTGAAAAATATTCTCTGGTCCATTTACAGATAGATAAAAAAGCCATGCACAAAGTTGGAATGGTACAGAGGGTTCAGAACGAGGTGAAAATACATTGTCAGCTAAAGCACCCTTCTATACTCGAGGTAAGAATTGTGGGGTTTGTACAGAGCTGTATGTGTGACTTGTATAGTCTACAAAATGGATTTTGATTTATTTTTCCCTCGGTTTATGTTCCAGCTTTATAACTATTTTGAAGATAGCAACTACGTGTACTTGATACTTGAGATGTGCCACAATGGTGAAATGAGCAGATACATAAAGAACAGAAAGAAACCCTTTTCAGAAGATGAAGGTGGGATTTTTTGTTTTGTGGAGCTCTTTGCATTAACTCTTTGCATTTTGGCTCACCCAATAATTATTTAAGAAGAACATTTAAAACTGTCATCACAGTTTCTGTAGCTTAAAGTCTTGTGGTAAGTGATAATCTAGAAATTAATTATTCTTGTAAGTATATTCAGTTGTATTTCTGAATACTTTGTTTGTCTTTGTGCTGTTTGGGTTATAAAGAAGATACACAGTGATTTTAGAAGGCAGAGGAATATAACAGGTAGAGCTTGCCTTTGTACATAGAATTATGTTGAAGTATAAGTCAAGACTGGGAAGCTCCACAGAGGAGAACTGGAAACTTCACATGCACAGATTTGAGTTCTTTGCATTGTATCTCTTCTGTATTGTATGTTACCAGTTACAAAGCTTTCAGGATTATGGTTTGCCTTAGGTAGCATTCATGGAAATATTGACTGTGTTCCAAGCTGTGTGTAGAATTGAAGGTAATGCAGTTACTGAGTTAGCAAGGAAGTATCCAGTTTGACACTCCATCTGGAAATTCTGGATGACTGGCAGCTGAGGAGAGGTTCTACTATGGTTTTATTGCAGTTTCGTACAGAAAGTACTGAAAACTCTGCCTTTCAGTGAGAGATGTTGTCAAAGTAATGCTAAAACATTTTTAAATGGGTTATGTTACTCTTCTGAATAGTGTTTGGACAAAGAAGTCCTGCGAAGAAGATTCCTTTGCTTAAGAATTTAGCAATTTCATTTTTTTACAGTTCAGAGAGGGAGGATTTCAATTAAAACATGGACCTCTGAAATCCTAATCTGAACAGTACAATTAAAAAAAAATACAGCAAAGCAAACTGTAGTGGATAATGTTTGAGGGCACAGCTGAGAACAGCCAAACAAGCTGTTCTGGTTTTAGCCTGTCTGGATTCAGTGATTATTGCTTCCAGCCTTACTCACTGCTCATCTCTGGCATAGTTCTTCCAGTTTACCTGCTTCTCTATCAGTTTCTAATCTAATTCTGTGAAACTAATACAGATACGGATTTTTGGGAACCCAGATCACAGGGCTGGATTAAAGGGGTACTGTTCTACAGGCATCATCTCTTTAACTCATATCTGTTCCTGAAAAAAGGCATCATCTGATGGTACCTTACTTCTAAAAGCTGATAAACACTGACCTGGATAAAGCAGCCTCTTCCTTTGAGGAGTGGTTTCTTCTGATGTTTGTTACTCACCACTTTTTGCCCTCTGTTAAGAGAAGAAAGAAGGCTGTAAATTGTTTGCTGTATAAAGAATGATTCTTAAAATTACTGTAATTGCAGCATCACAATAAGCTGTGCTGTTTCAGCCTGGATTTGGTGTTGTTATTCCTGCTGTAAGCTATAACTCTTGAATATTCACTGAATTTGTAGTGCAATAGAACACAAAGGCTGTCCCAATATCATGAACTTACATGCTTTTGAGCCTTGCCAGTTTGCTGATGATAAAACAAATATCATCCAAATTGTCTCCTATAGTTTTTAATCTGCACATAGTGAAGCTGCTTAATTTTGTGTATTTGCTGTTTCTGAAAGTAATGAGAAACTTAACTTTTTTTTTTTAATTGTTAAGAACTCTCAAGTAAGAAAGTTTAGGCCAACTGAAAATATTTCCAGTCCTATTTCTTTTATTCTATTACCAAAGGCACAAATCTGGTTACTGCATTATACAAGTTTTTCATTAATGTAGAACGTAGTCGTGCCAACTTGGGTTTAAGTAGAAAGCAGAAAGTTAATTACAGTCTCAGTAGCATGACACTAAGCATCCTTGTAATGTTCTTTTTATTAGAAAAAAAGCAAGACCAGTGGCAGACTTAAAGTTATTTTCAGAGCTGTGATTTCAGTTATAAGACTAAAACATCTGGTTTTGTGTTTTGACAGCCCGACACTTCTTGCATCAGATTATCACAGGTATGCTGTATCTTCATTCTCATGGAATACTGCACCGAGACCTCACCCTTTCTAACATCTTACTCACCAATAGCATGAATGTCAAGATTGCTGATTTTGGACTCGCAACTCAGCTGAAAATGCCTCATGAAAAGCATTACACCATGTGTGGAACTCCAAATTACATTTCTCCGGAGATAGCTACGAGGAGTCCACATGGACTTGAATCTGACGTGTGGTCTTTGGGTTGTATGTTTTACACTCTTCTGATTGGAAAGCCACCTTTTGACACGGACACGGTCAAGAACACGCTGAATAAAGTAGTACTGGCAGATTATGAAATGCCAGCCTTTCTGTCAAGAGAGGCACAAGACCTTATACACAGGTTACTCCGCAAAAATCCGGCAGATCGTTTGAGCCTTTCCTCGGTGTTGGATCATCCTTTTATGTCCAGGTCGAGCTCTGCACAGAGTAAAGATCTGGGAACTTCAGAAGATTCCATGGACAGTGGTAATGCTACCATCTCTACAACCTTCACAGGCTCTTCCAGCATCAGCACCAGTGGTTACTTGAAGGAAAAGAAGAAGCTGTTAGTTGGACAGCCGCTCCCCAATAAAATTACTTTTTTTCCTAAAAACAAGTATTCTGATAATAAATCATCAGGAGGTGGAAGTGGCTCTTTTCACCAGTGGGGAATTGAGGGAAAGGAAGTTGGTGTAAGCGGCAGGGGAAGAACCATCGAGCCTGGAGAAGAGAGACCCCATTCGCGCTACCTCCGACGAGCCCACTCCTCGGACAGGTCTGGCACATCCCACAGTCAGACTCAAGGCATATCGAATATCGTTGATCGATGCCACTCTATGGAAGTGCTTTCCAAGCCTAAAGTAGGAACAAGGGAAAACACAGAATACTTTTCACCTGCCAACAGCTACACTGATATAGGAGAAATATTTAAGGAGAAGACTTCTAGTAGTTCTGGTTCTTTTGAAGGGCAGATATCTCCACCTGTAAAAGATCAACCACAGTAAGAATCAGTTTTTATTAAGATGAAATTTAGAGCTGGTAATACTCTATTATTGACTTCTTTCCATGTGCAGCAAGTTATTCTTTCCCCACAGCAATCCTAGTAGAGAGCCTGGCTAAATTCTTCTTTGTAGAAGAGACAGACTAGGGTAGAAAGCATTTAAAGTGTAATTACCAACATTTTTACTGGCTGACCTCTTGTGGGTTTTTTTCTGTTATACTTACATAAAAGAAAGAAATTGAGTGAAGATTAGTCAATAGATTAAAGAAGTGGTGTACCAGAAAGTTAAGTGTCACTCACTCAGAGATAATTATCTGAAATTTAGTTCTGTACTTAGTTGTAGCTTCTGGGTAAAAATCCTGGCTTCTTTCAATACATTCTCTACTTTAATATGACTTTCATATCTTAGTTCTTGCATTTCTCTCCACATTAGGAAGTGGCATCATTTCATATGTTTTTCTCTTTGCAAATCAGTTCAGGGAAAAGACAAACAAGCAGTTTTCCCTTAGAAAAAGTAAATGTGGTTTTGGGGTGTTTTTGGTGATAACTGAGTCCTTGCCAATGGTAGAGTAGGGATCCTCACTAAAAGAAAGTGCAGACAAGGAATAGGCTACGGAGATAAAAAAACCTTACAGGAGCTTAGTGTGAATTGACAACAGATCAGTGACTCTGCAGTAAATGGTTTTATGTGTATTCTTTATCCTTCAACAGCTTGAGTTCACTCACCTGTGACTACATAGGTGTAATATATGCATTGTCTAAAAAACTGGTAAAAAAAATCTTTGATTTTTGGGATTGACTGTATTTTATATAAATTCAAATTGTTTTAGGTGGTGGGTTTGGCTACATCTTTCAGCTGCATATGTGTTATGCTGAATGAGATCCACTGGGGTCATGGGTGTCATGTCATCACAGTATTCTCCAAGGCTGTTTCCTGTACTGTGAATTCAGAGCTAGATGTAAGAGCAGCCACTGCTGGCAGCATTATCAATGGCTCTTTTTGTTCGTGTATGTCAGCTCCAAGAGTGAGTGCTAACAGGCTTAAATTTGTGCTAAAAATTAGTAATAACTTTTCACCCCATTTGGAAACAGCGTTTTATTTTTTTATGCCTTACCCCATGAAAGAAGCATGTTCTGTGCTCCCTAGAGCTACAAAATGCCACCTGCATTTCTTAAATGTTTGAAGAGTGTTGTGCTTTCTGCAGCTGTAACATAGTAACTTCTTGTTGTGCAAATGTCTTTGATGTAATCTTGATTAAATGTGTAACTTTTATTTTGCAGCTCAAATTATCTCTGCCCCATGAAGCCCCAGGTGGGTTTATTAGAGCAGAAGTCGCAGGCTGAGACAATGGAGCAGTGGCTTGGAAGCATGCAAACAAATGGTGAGTTCCTTATCAGTTCTGTATTTTTGCACTGAAGTTGGAGTAGTGACTTGTAACAGTTTCTGTGGGGTTTTCTGTCTTTTATGTCTTTGTACGTTGAATTTGAATACTTAGTTTCCTAAAATGAGCTTGTTATTTTCTATTAGTATTTTAGCAAAAAACAAAAGAGGAAACCAGAATTCTAGAACCTGCCATAATTCTTCAGTTGTCACCCGAAGTGTGTAAGTGTAAATACGTGACAAAAGATTAGCAGGTGACTTGAGAGCCCCGTTAATTTACACGTTCAAATACACCTTAAGAGAAGATGAGACCTCGGTGACTGAGAAAGATAAGAGACTGCAGAAGGAGAGGTGGAGGAAAGGACAAAAGAGACAGAAGGGAAGGAGGTGTTATTTGTCGTGCATCGTTACGTCATTTGCAAATAATGTAATTGAATCATTAAAATAAACCACAAATCTATTCTGGCCTTTTTGTTTTGATATTACTGGACTCCTTCCTTTCCTGTCTACAGGGAGTTTGAATCAGATGACATATGGTGTGAATAATCCTTTTTCACTTTTGTCCCTTCTCAACTGTTCAGCCACATGGCAGGACGAGGGCAATAGTTACGTAGGTGAGGTGAAAGTTGATCAAGGGCTTAAAAATCAAAACTAGGAAAGCACTTATAGGAAGCTTAAAGATAAAACTAGGTTTTGGTCTGGAAATAAAACAACAGATTTGGAGTATGCATTTAACATCTTGAGTACTAAAACCTCTGATGATAAAACATTAGTTAGATAACCTAGAACATGAATGACACTTGTTCCTAGTGCTTATCTGAATGGTAAGTAAGCTGTCTTTCAACAGATTAAAGTAATTCTTGTTTAAGAATCTATTTGAAATCTTAGTATTTTGTCTATATAAATGGTTTTTAAAGACTGATATATCAAGACTAAAGACCATCATAAATCTAGTAACAGCTTTTTTTAAGTAACACTGGAATTTTATTAGCAGTGGTGTTGATTGGTACTAAAGTCATAGCCTGATGATTTGGACTGAGGAATCCCATTCTTCTTAAGTTTATTTAAGTATAGAGCCTTCTAAGATGATATTTTGGAAAGCTTTTAAAATCATAATAGCATTTTTTCCTTCTGACTATGACTCTTTGAATCTACAATGTACCTTTATGATGCTTTCAGTTCCTCTGAGACCACCTGCAGACCTAACTGGCAACAGTAATGCACATGGAGGGTTTCGGTATCATCTGGATGTGCAGCAAGATGCACCAAGAAATGCATGGAACACCTTAAAAGATATAAGGAATCACGATGCATCTGTCGACTGTCCACCCTCTTTAAACCAGAGAAACCCAAAGAAATGCATCCCTGGCATTCTCTGCAAATCTGAGACATTTCAGCCATCTCCCACATGTGGCCTTTGGTCGTCTTCAGAACAAACCCAAACGTGGGTCCAGGAAGCACCAGCGCCCCAGAAACCTGCGCTGCGAAGTGTCGTATCCCCCCTCAACGCTCGCAGGCTGAAACCCATCCGGCAAAGAACAAAAAATGCAGTGGTATGCTCTTAAGAGGGGAACAATTTAAATATTCAGTAGAGTGCCACTGTCTCTTAAAAATCACTTGGTAAACAGGAATCATTCGGTTTTAGGAAACTTAATTTATAATAATTTAGTTCAAAGTTATATGAGTAAGATGCGTCTTAGTTTTTGCATATAGAATACTTACAGGATAATAGAGCTGGCCTGTCTGTTTGTTTTGTCACTTAAGACGCCACACTCTCAGTGACCAGGCTGATACTCTTCAGTCATGGTGAAGTGCTCTGTTTTAATAGCACTAATAACAAAAGTTACTATCAGAAGCATTTATAAGTTTGCAGTGCATTCAAGGAAAAAGAAAAGCATTTTTTTAAAGCATTTGTGGAAAAAAGTGGTATCTTGCCTTTCCAGAAAGTAACAGTCTTTTTGTTTAACTTGGATATTTAATATGTTTTAGGTGAGCATTCTAGATACTGGGGAAGTGTGTATGGAGTTTCTAAAAGAACACCATTCACAGGAACTTGTGAAAGAAGTTCTGAGGATATCTTGTGATGGAAATGTGGTGAGTATGTTTTGGATTTCTTCACAGATGTATAAAGGGCTTAGAGTTCATTCAGAGGGTTTGTTTTTTATTTAAGTGATTATTTGTTTTGAAATTCAATGTTTATATGTGCATGTAAACTTTTTTGTAAACTATATTTGTAAACAGCCATACAAATACAGGGAGCAAGCAATTATTTCAGAGCAAAACTGGACCTGACTTTTGGAATAGGTGAAGTATTGTTGAAAAAGTGCTGCTGTGAATTAATTACCTAGAGAAATAAAGTGTTCATGGTAAATCATGGTAATTAATTAAACTGTGACTTATTTCCATACCTGTTAAAAGTACAGAGTGCCGTTGTAAGTGGCAACTAAACACAATTTTTGTTCCCTTTTTGTAGATTGCAGTTTATCATCCAAATGAAGGAAGAGGTTTCCTTCTTGATGACAGACCTCCTGCTTCTTGTGAAGGCACCTGCATGTATAATTTTGACAACTTGCCAGGTAATCTGAAATTTATTTTAAAATCATGATTATTAATGTGATATTTTAAGTGAACCTTGAGACTTTATAGCTTTTAACCACTACTTTTCAGATAATTGTGAAGTAAAACTCCTTTTAGAATAAGATTCAAACTACAGTTTAATGGAAACTGTTTTGAAACTTCACAAGAAAGTGTAAATCCAGAGGTTTTAATGTCTTTTACATGGGAGTTCTAAGGAGTCATCCCTTTACAATGTAGTGCACTGAAATTAAAGCTCTCATAATCTTTTCCTCGTTCATACTGGGAGCTGTTGGTGGAAGTAAGTCCACTTGCTTGAACATACTTCTGTCAAGAACTTAAATATTACTCAGAAACTTCAGCTATCAAATACATATTTTAAATTACTTATCTTCAAGCTGGTGCACAGTGTTTAATCTGCCAACTCTTAAAAAAAGTTTGTAAATTTTCTTTTTTAGAAAAGTACTGGAAAAAATACCAGTATGCAGCCAAGTTTGTGCAGTTGGTAAGAACAAAAACCCCCAAAGTGACGTTCTATACAAGATATGCCAAGTGTATGTTGATGGAAAATTCACCCACTGCAGATGTTGAAGTTTGTTTTTATGATGGTATGTATTCATTTCTGCAATTATGCAAATAGTTAGATCATTATATTAGAGCTGCACTAAAATATTGCCAAACACTAAACAACCACCACTTTAGTTTGAAGAAAATACTGCACTGTAAAGAGGGGTTTTTGTCCGCTCTGCCTTTATTCTAGCACCTGTAGATGAGTTGATTATTCATTATTTCCTTACTTCAGGACGTACATGTTGCCAAAGTGTTATTTACTACACCTTGTTTTTATTCATGTGCTCTTCTTTACATCTACATTTGATGGTTAACCTGCTTAGTGGAAGGCATGTCCCTAGTCTTCAATCTTTCCATTGTTAACTGAGGTAATAGTTTTACCAAGGACACTCGAGGAGAAAGCAATTTGTTGCCTTTTCCCATCTAAATACTGATCTTTGGCCATAGAGGGCATTCCACTAACATCACACTTTATTTCTGCCAGACACAAAACTCATGCAGGAGTGGTTTTACTCTTGCAGTAATTCAGTCATGGACACATGCTTTAGTAGAGTGGAATGTAATGGCAGAAATATGTACAATTCACACTAAAAGTTGTTGTTTGTTTTTTTTTCTGCAGGAGCAAAGATACACAAGACAGCTGGTATAACTCGTGTGATTGAAAAATCAGGGAAATCCTTCACTTTGAAAGGGGAGAGTGAAGCAGGGTTGAAGAAGGAAATACAAGTTTATATGGATCATGCAAATGAAGTAAAGTGTTTTACGTAGACCTTTTCCAGTGCAAAGCAGTTTCCTAAAAACACAATTTCCCTTTCACAAATGTGCTTCCAATGTTGCTTTTCATATTTTTCATTACACTATTAAGGAGGAAGGATGGTGTTTTTGGAAGAACAAATATCAGTGTAAAGGTAACAATAACAATGCCTCACAACAAAGGCTGAGAGGAAATTCTTGATAGTGTGTAAAGCAGCTTTGCCTGTCTGCTGAAAAGATTAAACAGAATGGATGAAGCTGCTTTATACAACTTGAAAGATTCAGTACCATTGAAATTTCCTTGTGTGGGCTCACCTGCCACACTAAACATGTACAAAATACTTAGATAGTTCTCAATTTAAGACTTAATTAAACTCCTTCTAATTTCAGGGACATCGTATATGCCTTGCTCTGGAATCTGCTGTTTTGGAAGAAGAAAAAAGGAGTGGAAGTGTTCCATTTTTTCCAATAATCGTTGGAAGGTAGTATCTTTGACTTGAAAATACTTAACTATTTGAATATTCCCATTCAGCAGCCTTATGCAGCAAACGTTCGCAGAAGCCAAGGTTGCTTAACAAAGTCTCACAGTCATTAGCAAATATTAACTTAATAGCATGGATGAATACCTTGGTTTTGACCTGCAGAGCCTCCTTTGATGCCAAGATAAGATGCACTTGTGGATTCAGACTAAACCAGGCTAGCAATTAGCACGTGTAAAAACAATTCTGCAGAAGACCACTGCTGTGCTTTGGACAGTCTGTAGTGAATTCAAGGAATTGAAGGAAAAGCAACATCTCCTGATGTGTTTCTTGAGTCCCTTTTGGACAAACCTTTTCCCAGTTTTTCTCATTATTTTTCCAGAAAACCTGGCAATACTGAATCACCACAGGCTGTAACACCTCCCCTGCTGGACAATGCAAACTGTTCAAAAGAAGTTGTGGCACTGGATAGAAATAAGGCTGCCAGTTCTACTCCAGTTCAGACTCCAAACTGTGCTCCTGTAAGTACACAAAACATACCATGGAAACTACTCTCCTGTAGGAATTCATATATTTATTGCTCTTTTATTTGAACTAACAGAATTACACTTGTATGGATGTAGGCTTTTATTAGCCATTTGTGATCATATTGAATAGAAACGTTGACTTTGATTTCAATTAACTTTTGATACCTGGCTTTAAGATCACCTGAAAAATCAGAATATACTCTAAGACTGCACCACAAATTCCTCCTAGGAAGAGAGTTTGAAAATTACTTATTCATGTTGTACAGCAGAGTCTCTGATTTGAGAGCTCCTCAGCAGTGTATATTGAACGGTAGTCACAAAGGATATGGGCACTTGAGGCTGTTGCTCTGAAATAATCAAGTGTTAGTGTGTATATAAAAAAAGGGTAAGTGAAAATACATGTGTAGCAAATAAGGCTTTGTGAGCAATTTTATCTAGTTTGTTTAAAAGACCCACCAAGCTTTGGTTCCTTTATCACAGCCCTAATTAAAACTTCCTCAACTGACTGGGGAATAAATATATATATATAGGGGTCTTGGCACTCTGAGTTTGTATCATCTGAACTTTGTTGAATCTACATCAGTCTGCATCTCTGTTCTTTGTTTGTGTAGCTCACATTGTTAGTGCAGAATCTGACAATTTTCACTTGACTGAGGTGAACCTGACAACAAAAATTCCTTAGGGCTTCAGTACTGGTGTTGATTTTTACACTGACTGAAGGTTACCTATCATTGGAGTTATAAGTTGAGGGTTCAACATTCAAACTCAGCCTCTATTTGCCATACAGCAAACACTTCAGTCTTTAAGAACTATATCTGTAGTTTCCTTGATACTTGAACTAGATCTGTATATCCTGAGGTGCAGCTTGTTGCTTCTTCCAGCTTCCTGTAATTATCTGGATCTTGGTCTCTTTCCTGACCAAATTCTCCTATTTGAGGCATTTCCTGATTTGCATCTTTTCACTGAACCTGAATCTTAAACACTGCTAAGCACAGCACCTCATCTCTGTGACTGTGGGAGGAGGTATCTGAGTAGTAGAACATGTTCCTTGTAGGGAGAAGTTGTGGTGTTGTCCTAAAGGTCTCTGTTTGATCCTCTGTTATCCTTAATCCATTGCTTTTGTCTCTCTAAACCTATAACAGATTCTGTATGTGCTGCAGAACCCTTCTATTAATGTTTTATGTTTCCAGTGAATAGCAGTGTCTGTACTTTTGTAAAATATTGGCTGAGTGGTCATCTGAATGAGGGCTACTTTATAGTCTAATGTGTTGAAAATGTTCTGCTGAAGCTGGACAGGGTTTTCTGACAGGAAAAACACAATTGAAGTAGAAAACTTAGGGAAAGCAATTCCTTTGTGACTACAGGGAGATGTCCTACAAAATCCTGTGAGGTTTTTATACTGTAATGCTGTTAAATGAAGCATACAAGCTAAATCTGTCTGTATATATGAACAGGTGGTAATTGACCACTAAACTGGCACATAATCAGTGGGATTAATACTAAGACTTTATTCTGTGCATCTCTGGGTTCTAGGTGGTGTATGAAAAGCCTACGTTTATGACCAACACTGCTGCAACTATGTGCTCCTCTGTTCATCAAACAGAATGCAGTTCAAATTCAGCCCAACTTGTAAAATCTGTCTTTGTGAAAAATGTTGGTTGGGCTTCTCAGGTGAGAAATTAATACTGATAAAAGGAGGGAAGTCTGTTCTTTTTCCTAGTAAATTTGAGATATGTAAGTCATTAACTTTAAACTTGATTTGTGAAGAATCATTCAGTTGTGCTTTCCTACAGTTAGAATCTAAAATGTGTATGTGGAAAGATGCTTTTAAATAAGTGTCTTAGATACTAACACCATGATGAACCACATAAGTAGAAGAAACACAAATAATTGTTCAGTATTTCAGTTATCAAAATTCTCCTGTGGCTATTACTGTCTATTTCATACTTCTGTAATTTAAATTTCATATCCTCAAACTATAATGCAACTTCTCTCGTTAGCTGACCAGTGGAGCAGTGTGGGTTCAGTTTAATGATGGATCCCAGCTGGTAGCCCAAGCAGGTGTTTCTTCCATCACTTACACATCTCCAGATGGCCAGACAACCAGGTGAGTCTGTTCCTGCTATAAAACAGTCCAGGTAATGGTCAGTGCAAGGCTGATTTTAGTTTGTAAATATTAAAATTTAGCTTTTCAATGACTTCACAGCTGATTAGCTTATGTAATCTTAATAAATAAAGAGAAGGACCCATAATTTTTACAACTCCTAGAACAAGCTGGAAATGCATCTATTTGATCTCCAGAGAACAGCCATTATCTATTTATAGTATTTAAAACAGGAAGCGTGAGAAAACTAATGCTTTGAAGTAATTACATTGCTCTAAAATAAAACAAATCATTCAAGCATCTGCATTTTTCTATGCTGCTTTGCCTCTCTAGGTATGGAGAAAATGATAAGTTGCCAGAATACATCAAAGAGAAACTGCACTGTCTGTCCTCTATTCTTGTGATGTTTACCAGTCCAGCTGGTCCTCACTGATTTAAGCAAACCGGGTGTCACGTCATGAGAGCTTAATAAACTCACTCACTGACTTTTAAGAAAAGTGACTGATCTTACTCAGCTTATGCAGAAATTCTTCCACTATCTGATAAAAAGGTAGGAAGGGTTGCTCTGTTTATGTATAGCAAATTCTGTGTAAAGTATCATACAAAATATGGTTTTTCATCAAAATGATGGATAAGCTCGCTCAAGCAAAACTTTGAGCAATTTAGTTCTTGACCGCAATTTTTTGGAAATAATCTGAATGTGCTGTATTTTTTTTCTTGCCCCACTGCTCACTCAGTGTGAACAGTCAAGGAAAATGTATCTGTGCTGTCGAGGTATTTGTAAATAACTTGTATTTTTATGTGTTACAAGTAATATTTGTAAATATGTATATGTTTTATAACTTTGTTTTTATTTTTTGTAGCAGCAGCTTAAACTTCCCTGCACAAGCATTTGATAAAAAAAAATAAATGCAGTGGTAATTGTCTGTATCTATTTATTTGTTTCATGATCAAGTGAATGGTGAGAGGAAAGGGCTCTCAAACTATTAAGCTCAACTTATGATAGGAGCTGAGCTGATATTCTAGAGAAAATCATATGTTGGGAATTTAGGGCTGGGTGAAGCTTGGGAAGAAACAAGTCTAAAACTCTTGCACAAAGTTACTTCTAACTTGAACTAAAAAATTGTGATGTGCTTTGTATACTCAGTATTTTACCCCTGGCCTACAGGTCACTAAACCCAGGAGCACAGGTGATAGGAAAATAAACACAGGCTGTAGTAACTGATTTGGTTTGTTACTTGATAGGAATTATTAACTTTAGGTACCTTTATCATGTCTTACACATCGAGTCACACTTAAAACAACTGATGCAGCATCAACAGTAGCATTTTGCTTCAAGTGTGCCAACACTCCTGATGGTGCTTATATCTGTACTTAAATACTCTGACTTCCTTCCATGGCAGGAGAAAGTGGGATCCAAAATGGTGCTGGTAGGGGAAGGATGAAGAGTTTCAGAGGAGCTGGGGGTGGCTACATGCAAGCACAGCTCAGCTTAGACCTAAACAGCCTTGATTCAAGTCAGTTCTCCTTATTCATGTAGTGTCTAAAAGGGAGAATTTTGATTACTTTGTCATGCCCAAATCAAGGAAATAGCTTGCAAATGAAGAATTTAGCACTAGGAACATCAAGGAAGATACAGAGGTAGTACTTATTATGAATTAGCTTATAAAAGTGAAGTCCTCTCTCATAGGGCTTTCCTACTGCAGAATCACAAAAGCTTAAGAGGGAATAAGACTTCTGTATTTCTTCAGTCATTATTGGAAAAATCATCTTTTAATTCAGTAGTCTTTTAGTGTTTGAACACTTCATTACATAGGAATACATAATTACATTTATTAAATTTAGTAAGGATAAAATAGTAGAGATATTAAACAGCAGCCACGACTCTCATACTGGAGTAATTCCATTTTCTTTTCCCCAGTAGTATTTAAACAGCTAAAATCAACCTCTATAGATAAGCTTAGGCCCTATTATGAGGGCAAAAATTACAATTTCACTCTTAAAATAACCTCTGAATAATTAAAACGTTGAAAATTCCTGTTTCTTGTACCTTGTTACCTGTGTAAGTCTATAACTAAGAGTAAACGCCCAAGGAACCAGTTTTCTCCTTTCACTTAATTACTATCCCTGCTCAGCACAGTGCATTCATCCTCACACATGACAACAAAAGTGTCAAGTATCATGCTTAGTCTTTCCTTCTTGTAGTTAAGAAAAGCTGCATATTTCAACTTTGGGCAGGTTATCTTTCTTGCTACAAAAGCACAATCTGCAAAACAGGAGAGGAAAAATTGCACATACAGTTCACCATGGTTCAAATAACAGCCACTGCTACTAACTTTCAATGGCTTTTAACCAACTTAAAGACACAAATCCCACACAAACTACTCGTGCAGAGGGCCTCTACCTTCCTCTACACTTCTGTCATACTTCATTGGAAATCCTGGAGATGTACTAATAGGCAACAGGTTCCACAATCAGACAGTCTGTATTAACCAGTGCTTATGATCCAACAAACCAAGCATCAGGTTTGCTCAGGTAGTGATGTTTCCACACAAAGTGCATGCAGCTCAACTAAGCTTGCAGTTACAAGAGTTACTAATCCTGATTCACAGAATCAAGATAACATTTCTTTTACTTCTTCCTGGAAAGGATGGCTGTAACTTGTGACCAGCTACATTCAGTGCATGGGTGCATCATTTAAACTGTAAACACATCAAATGTGCCATTGTACCAATCTAATCTGCCACATCCCTTCCTCTGCTGCTAGAAAAGCAGAATACAACAGCTCTACTGCAGCAGTTGTAACCATACATTGGGATATGACCAAGTTATGTATTCTGTCAATTCATAAATACAGATGTACAGCTGTTAGCACACAGCCAACAAGGTCAGTGGTTACGTACTCCTTGTTAAAAAGCAGTACTAAACTAAGTATTACTTCTGGTTGGCTTTTCTTTTTTTTTTTTTTTTTTTTAAATACGTATCTAACAATTCTCTTCTTGCATTCTTCCATATCTGACAGAAAATGCAATTAGTCTCTTGTATACTATCTCCAAGAGTAAGAGAGAGACTACAACTACTCCACAGATTAGGCTAAATGCCCAGCGTGGTCCCAGGTGAGTGTATATTTGGCTCACAAAAACAGGCCCAAGTATTCGTGCTCCACTTCCAGAGGCAGTTAACCATCCCATGTAGACACCCTACAGCAGATCAAAAGCTTAGGTTAGTGATACAGGAATTATTTGGCTTGCCAGTAATTCCAATCCATTATCCTAATTAGAAAATGTAGAAGTACTTAAATAATCACTTATCTTTCTTAACTCATTAAGATACTGATTACTTTGTTTCCAAGAGTAGTGCTCAGCCTCTCTCAGCACTAGTTCAAAGGCTCCACTCATACATACTCTACAGCTTTCCAATAAAATGCACTCTGCCTCAAAGCATTTAGTCTCTTTCACCAAACTATAACATGAAAAAATTGTAAAAAAATAATAAAGTTTTTTGTTAAGCAGTAATATCAGCTTGCTAGGTGTTCTACCACTCTAAAATGTCAATAACTGGGGCATTAGTGGCATTTATATATTTAGAGTCATACAATAAACTTAATAAGAGGAACATTATTCCATACTGATATTCCGAATACATAATTACATGTTAAAGAAATGATTCTTCCAGAAAAGCCATTAAATTTTCACATTCTAAGATTTGCATAAATAGCATAAGCCTTGCTTTCTAATTCCTCTGCCCTGGATTTTAAGAGATTAGAGTTCCTGCAAAGTTCTGCCCTGGTTGAAACGCACTGTTATTTGGCTGATGCCAAAAGGAATTTTAAGTAGACGCCTCATTCTAACGAAGAGAGTGTAAGTCTTGGAGAGCAAATGAAATAAAATGTTTAGGGATCATGCTTACCTGAGGCTTTGGTCCTAGGATTTTGGAGTATAAAGTGTAGGACATGACATTACAAACAGGATAGCCCAGCCCTATGAGCACATCAGAACTCAGGTACTGGGCCAGGTAGACCATCGGAGTATTGAGGCACCAGGACTGCGTGAGGGGGCAGCCCACGGGTTCTGCTGTGTGGTTGGATGGCAGCTGCATCTCTTGCAAACTCCAGAAAGGCATTAACATTTCAGTGGGAACTGCTCTGGGAACGGAGTCATTCTTTATTTCTGTAAAAATAAGTTATCCATATAGTTAACAACAAAATTACAATAAAAGCTTTAAAAAAGAAATTACTAAGACGGGTTAGTGTGACTTGAACTGTACCTTGCCACTGGATATTTGGTAGTTTCTTCCCCCAAGGCAGTAAGATAAAGAATCCAACCAAGACAATCAGTAAGCCTCCATGGAGTATGGCACGCTCACCAGTCCTATCCAACAAAAAAGTTGCAATTAAATGTATAATTTAAATTAAAATTTATGTTGCTGCTAATGACATAGTCCATTAGTTTGTAGGAATGATGACCAAAACATCTGCCAGAAAAATTACAAAATCACAGTAACTTAAAACCTGTTTTTCTTGGGATTCAAGTGTAAAAGACAGTCAATTAAGGGGGTTATGTTAACAGAACAAAGAACAACCACAGCATCATGGCTGTGGCAACACTGGAAGTACTTCATTATCAGAGTAAACCCAGACTCATCACCAAGTGCAAGATTTGAGTAAGAGAGATTTGGCCTTGCCATAAAGCTTTTCATACTTACTAACATCACAAAAAAATTCCAAAAACTTACTTTTTTGATAGCATTTTAACCACCATGAAAACAATAACCGATTCAATGCCAATCACACTAAGGATTATTCCATTATAAAAAACAGCTTCTTTCCTGGTCCAGGAGTACATATCCATTGTCAATGGAGTGGCTATACTAAAATGACAGAAAAAAATTACAGTAATTAAAAAAAAGCTGCTTCTATGCAGTTGTTTCCATACACGTTGTCCCAGATATCAAGCACAGTGGTACAGAAACCCTTCCTCTTGATGGACATATCAGAAAACACAGGCTAATTGTAAAATAATTCTATCATGTATCATCTATTAAAATTAAATTCACTAGACAAAATTCACAACTGCATTACAGCAGCCATACTCTGAAGCATCAGTAATCTGCTTCCAGTAGTTCATGAAAAGATGATGGAGTTAAAGTCAAGCCAAAGTAATAGAGACTGAAAAGAAACCAGACCCTGTGAGTATAAAAACAGTAAACTTTTAATACTGTTTTCAGTTTTAGGAGCCAACCAATCTCCAGGAACTCAGTTTTCTAAAAATAATGTAATTAAGACATTATTTACAATATGAGCCATATTGTAAAAGAAATTTTAGCCATATTAGAGCTCAAAAAATTTGCAGAATAACTTACATCCTCAGAGTATTTTGTAAGTTAAAAAAATGAAGTACACTTCAGTTTGAGGTAATTTTCTTATGTTTTACTTCTTTTCTTACACACAGAAAATTTCTGAGTGAATAACATACCTCTTCAGGTAAAAAAAGCTCAGTCATATAAAATAGTGTATTTAAAAACACAGTTGCATTAACTATATGAAACAACTGTTTTAATTATTATTGAAGTAAGATATTCACTGAAGCTTTTGGAGCTAATCAGAATCATATTAAGAAATAACACAAAATTAAAATAAAAAGTACAAAACAAGATACTCAACTGAAGATGTGGTTTCCTCTAAGGATTTTAGTTAGTCCAAGTTAAGCTATCTTTTTTAACACCTAAAAAGTTGAGGATATGGGTTTCTCTCCATTTAAAAGCTTTTACACTAATGTTTCCTGTACCACAGACTGCACATATTTTTATGATAACCTTTAATTCATTACTTTGTATCAGTGCACATCAAATTGGTTGTATATGGTTTTGGACCTATATATTTAAGAAAATATATACCTATATATTTAATAATATAAATATATATAATATAAAATATAGACCTATATATTTAAGAAAATTAGTGGAATGGAAAGGACTTTACATGCACCCCCAATCTAACTACCTTACATGTTTAAGTATTTTGAGAGAAAATATACAAACTTACGTTTCAAAGACAGCAAATACAAACAAGATGACAAAGAAGAGAACATTGAGTGCTACCACAGCAACATGGTCAACATTTCCTTCTGTGTCCTGATCCAGGACATCATTTTCTGCAACAGAACAAAAGAATTATCTGAACTGCAAACTGAGCTTTTTTTGTACCACCACAAGTTACAAACAGTAATGATTTCTTTAGTTTCTTAAGTATTTAACATGCAGGTTTGTGGGCAGCTAAGCAGTTACATTTTGACAATTCAAGTATAAAGCTTTTAAATCAAAATCGAATTGTTGAAACTTCAATTCTTCTGACAATTAGAGAAAATTATTTCCAAATTGGATACCCCAATTTTGTTTTCCTAGTGACTGACAAGTCCTGGGTGACAGCAAAATAAGCACACTACTTTAAATATCTTATCAAAATGGAAACCAAAACACTTGTTGCTCTTGCAAGGTCAAAGCTACACAGAAGAATTCTCGGTGAAAAGCTGGAAGGATCTATACAATATTTTTTCCTTCTTTGCTACCTGACAGCACTATGGAAACAACATGGACGTGAAACAATTTCTGGACAAGTCAGAGAGCCTATTTTCCACTTCAAGTTTCCAGTGCATCAAAATACTTCTAAGTGCTTAATAATAAGAAAGTACTTCAAAATTATAATCACACAAGAAGTTTTCAAGAAAACATAGGTACCTTCTCCTTCATAATTAATACTTTTGCACTGCCGTCCCATGTCATCCACTCGATGCTCCCTAGAAATGTAGAACTGTTTTCATTAATACATATATTTATTTGATCTAATGTTGAGTCAAGTTTCTATTAAAATAACTGTAAATGGCATCATCTTATATGATAATTATTCCCAGCTCCTTTAAACATCTGTGAAGCTTTCATTTGACTACAGTGAACACCATCCCGTTCAAGAAAGAAAATATTCTAGTGAGAGAATCACATATCCACATGCATCTAAAGTAGTGGGATAATGAATAAAAATCCCCCCTCAAGGTTCTTAAAGGAAAGACAAAGACACTGCGATTCCTACAGACAAGCCAATCTTATTTCACTTTAGATAAAAAACATGGGCAGGAACCATCAACACTATACCTATATCAAAGCTAAGCTACCACCATGATTGATTTATAGGCATAATGAAAATACAGATATTAAAGAATGTAGAAACACTGAAAAAATAAATAACAGCTTATAGTTTTAGCACTCCAGATTTCAGTTTATTTATTACTCCTCCTGCTGAGCAGCACATTCTTTGCTACACATTACCCACAAAACCAAGGTAAATTTTTTTTTTTACTTGATTACCTGAATATAACAAAGATGAGAATAATATTAATAACTCCTAAGAGAGCTCCAAATAGAACTGGTGCTGTATACATGTTCAGCTGAAGACGAATTAATTCCCACGTTACTCCTTCTTCTCCAATAAGTGTAAAACATGTCTGAAAAACTTAAAAACATAAAGGTACTGTGAAAATTTTGAGAATCATGAATATTAGAACACATGTAGAATCAACATATAAAACTGGATAAGCAGAGTTGTTCTAAGTGCCAAATAAAATTTAAATATTATACCTGTCAAACCTCTTACATTTTGAGAATCCTACTCTAAATAAACTGATGGATGCCAGTTGGGTCTCAACTAGCCAGAAAACTACTTGGTTACATACAGATACACTGTATAAACACCATGACACTTAAAAGAACTGAATTCTGAGTGTACCAAGGGTTAATTTTCTTGGCAGATTTACTTTTTTTCTCTTCCTCCTACGTGAAAAACTTTGGTCCTAGGAATGCCTCGTGCTAAGGGCAAACTAGAGAGAAAAGAAGCACGTGTAGGGGGGGTAAAATTAAAATTTAAACTGGGGCAGTGCAATTGGATTAGAATGTTTCATTTATATTGACATATGTGAGTATTGATGACTATTATTCAATATAAACTATTGTTCAATACCATTGACAAACTATGACTTAATATCTGCACCATACAGCTGCTGAGGATTCCTACTTCCAATGCCCAATTTCATCCTAATAAGCATTACAGAAGTGAGGAAAGAAGACATGCCTTACCTGGCCCTAATATGAAGCCAACTGCTTGGCAGGCACTGGTGTTGGCCATGGCACTTGTTCTCTCTGTAAGAGAAGTGGCACCCGCAATATACGACCGAACTACAGCCACATTTCCTTTAGGAAAAAAACAACAAAACAAAACCAAGGAAGTATTCATGTAAATATTAAGTTATATCGTTAAAATCTTGAGTGACATTTATTTTAGGGTTTTTTCCCCTTATTTTACAAGAAAATAAAACCCAGAACTCTCTAGTGTTTTTACTACTGGTACTAAAATATGATGTTAACTATCTTACATGAGAGACAGAACGTAATAATTGGTTACCTGCTCCAAACCCCACGAGAGCACGTGCAGTCAGCATGTAGTATTTGTTGTGTGAATGGGGTACATGGACATAGGCATAGAGACAATTAGCAGCTACTGAAATAGCAGTTGAAACGACAAGAGGTTCTCTCCTGGGCCTGTAATTGGACCACAAGCCAAAGAGGGGAGAGGCAATCATTTGACCAATGCTGTACGAAGCTATAATCCAGCCCAAAAAACTCGCGTCCGCTGTCGGATCAATCTGCAGAAACACATTAATCAGCACTGTGGGTGAAGTATTACAGCATTTGATATTATCAATAACATCCTTTTAGAATTAGTACCCGGAATACTCAAGACTCTGTACTTTAATACTTTGTCTGGGGCAATAAACTTTGGATAACTCTCTCCAGCAATGCACCAAACCAACAGTCCATGCTCAGAAGCATGCTTTGCTTCTGAGACTGGAAAGGGCTCACTTCCAGCAAACTCCAATAGTTTTTGTACAGCACTGCTGATGTTCTAGGCTACAGACATAACTTAAGCAGTACNGCGGAAGCATGCTTTGCTTCCGAAAGGACTCACTTCCAGCAAACTCCAATAGTTTTTGTACAGCACTGCTGATGTTCTAGGCTACATACATAACTTAAGCAGTACAGTAGACAGTTTACATGCCAGGAGCAAGGAATCCCTTCAATCATCTCTTCACATGCCTGAATCTGCCCTGATTTACAAGGCTGATAATGAATTTTTTTCTGGAAGAATTCAGCACCAGCCTCACTTTTAATGATACCTCTAGGACCCTGCCCAGGATATGTTCTTCCAGATTTGCATTTGAAACTGCCTTCTGCAATTCCAGGAGCAGTAAAATCCTAGCACAGATTAAATTAAAGTTTTAGAGACTTTTATGCCGCTTTTAACAACACAACAAAGAAGTGAAAAAAATCCCATACAAACTAAAATCACTATCCAGGAGCAATGGCAATTCCCTGTTAGGAATATCAAGATCTATATGCAACCATGTGACATTTACAGAGCAACTGCTACCTCCACCTTCCTTTTACTTCCCCTTCCCCCCCCAAAATGCAGACAAGTTCTGTGTATTGTGTTTTATTAAAGAGATTTCTATTGATTCACTCTCCAAGAAAACAGTGACATGATATTGGAAAACCAAACATTTCTGGATTATTATGTACCTTTTATCAATTCAGGAAATCAACTGGCCAGATTGTAAAAGAAATAATAATAGCTGTCTAAGTGTATGGCAGAATAAAAGTCTCTTATAACCACACACTTCCCTTTACTTTTCCTGACTAAAAGCCCAAGTTTGGTATCACCTACTTTCTGAGCACAAGTTTTCTGTTCTTACTAGTTAAGAAAAACATATTTACTAACCTTTTGGAGATACGGCCACACAGACATAATTACAATTGAGAAACCTGTAACACAATAAAAACATAACTGAAGTTGCTTTATTTGCCATTTTTATCAGTAATTTGCTTTACTGAAACAGTTATTACAGGTTCATTCTTATGCCTCTAAGTGTCAGTCTGTCACCTGAAAGAAACTATGCATTTTGTGCTTTTTTTTAAGGAGTGATAATTCCTCCTAACAGGAGGAACTATTTTTAAAAGGTCATTTTATAGGTGCATACACACTAAACAAAAAAACTCCCAATAGAAAGACAACAAGGTCCCAAAAGTAAAAAGAATTTCTTGATATACTGACATATCTGCATTCATTAGTCAAAGAAATATAGATTCATCAAATTAAAAAAAAAGTTACTGATTTTCAAGATAATTTCTAGGCCCACAGAAAATCACCGCAAGTCAAAAATCAACAGAATTCTTGTTTCCAGGGGGAGCTATTTAGGACTAAAATGGTAATTTGTTCTGCAGCAGAGATGCAAAGTCCTGTAGGAAAAAACAAGTTTTGATACATATTTTGAAATAAATAACATACATTCCCCTGAAGATCTTCCCTCTCAATAACTCTGCATTATTTGGTTTTGATCCCTATAAGTGTCACTTTGAATGATAACAGTGTGACCTTTGTTGTGTTCAGTTCTGAGCAATAACCTTACCCTGCCACTACCTTTCACCCCGAACTATAATAGTCATAAACCATGGATTTATGTAATATGTCACTTAGTCTCAAAACAGTTTTATAAGTTACCTCACTAAATGTAACTTTGTTTGATTTGCTAGTCATATCTTCTCTTTTGAAGAATCACAAAATGCACCTTTTTGAGATTATGGAAGAGCAGTAGCATTAAGGAAGCTATATAGTTGAAACCTGGAATACCCTGTAATTTTCAAACCCAAGTATGTTCATTAAACAAATACCATTGAAATCCACATGTGTTTACTCACCTACACTACTGAGAAACATGGTAAGGTACATAATCCAGATGGATCGCCACCTGCTCTTATAATGCTCTTGAGTTTCCACAACATCCCTGTTTTCAAACCAGAAGTCAAGAGAGAAAGAAATCGTTATCAGATCCTCTTTCAGTTGGTCCCACGGGACATTGAAAACATTTTCCACAAATCTGTCAATACAGTTGTGTGAACTGATATGCAGGAGTGGATTTCTGCTCAGCAAAGACTACAAAGAATTTATTTTTTCTGAAAAATACTAGAAAAATAACAGAAATGCTATCACGTAACAAATGTTACACCAAGAGATCTTTATCTAGAGAGGTCTTCAATTCTGCTAACTCTTTGTATAGACAACTTTGGAGCAACACAAAGAAGTGTGTATTAAACCATAAAACCCCAGACACCTATTCACAATTGTGACCTTGAAAGAAGCACAAAACTCAACAACTATTGATTTGGGTAAAAGCTATGGCCAGACTATTCTCACAGTGAGAAAATAACAATACAATGTAAAAGCTACACTGTATAAAAGATAAACTGAAGACTGTAAGGGCTGAAAAAAATTTAAAATACAAGTTACAAACTTAAAATCATCTCTGTTCAAAAGATGTAGACTTAGGTTACAGAGGCCTGAACAGTTCATAAACAGAGTTTATATATGTCATACATAGATTTAGGCATGTGTGCAATTTTAAAACTAATGTAACTGTGACTAGTACTAATAACATATTACTAATATCTTAGTATTATACTAATCACAGCATGATTTGTACATTTAATTCTTCAGAAATGTTTACAGCATTGAAGTGCCTTGGTTCAATGATACTTAAACCACACAAAGTTTCTAAACGCACTTTGCCATCTTATTGCCCATCATGGACAGGGAGGATTCTGCCAAACACTCGCATATGCTGTGTTTGGTTACTTTTGAGACCTTAGTTACATCAAGCTTAAAGTTCGAGAGCGTTTCAGCATAGACCTTAAAGCAAAGACTCGCTCAAGCTTTGCTGTCAGAAGAAAAAAAAAAACCCCAAGTGACCAACTCCTGCCCGCGCATAAAGGCCGATATTAAATACCCAGACTTCTGCACCACTGTTTTGGTGTTTTCTAGGGACTTCCCCAGTGGGTTTGTGCTTTTCTACAAACAGAAGGAACCAGCCCCCGCCGCGCTCCCGCTGCCCTGGGACGCCCCGAGATCGCGGATCCAAGGCCCGGCAGCGCCTGGGGACGGCGGCTGGGTCGGTTTATTCTCCGGTTCCTCTGCTCCTCTCCTCAGCTCCTCCGTGTCCACCCTCCCGGGCCGGGAAGCACCCTCAGGAACCGGGCTCCCGGGGCGGGGCGGGGAAGGGACTCGGCACCCACGGGTGACTCGCGGGGGTGTCGCCCCAACGCCCGGCGTCGCCACAGAACAGAACGAGCCCCTACCTACTCTCCGTCTCCTCCTCGTCCTTCTCCTCCTCCGCCGCCACCTCTCCGGTCC
>VYXB01006747.1:176256-241730 GCA_013397135.1 Pachyramphus minor
GGCAGCGGTCACGCGCGCCGCAGAGGGGCGGGGCCGGCGCCCTTTCCGCACGCGCCCCTCGCTCGAGCGCTTGCGCGTGCCCGCCCGGCCGCCCGCACGCGCGAGGCGCGTTCCGTCCCGCCCTTCGCCCCCTTCCTCCCTCGACCCCTCTCCTGAGCCCTCCCCCGGCCTCTGCTCCCTCCCCCCGGTGCCCGTTTCCCGTTTCCCGTTCCCGTCCGCCCACGTGGTGCCTCAGCACCGGCAACGCCTCGGGTGAGCAGCGAGTGACCTTCTCGGGACGCGGGGGTCGCCTGTCCCGCCCGCCCGGTGACCAGCGGCTGCGGTCTCCGAGCGTTCCCGCTGAGAGTAGGAACTGCCGGGGGGGGCACTCCCCCTTACGGCCCTGCCCGGCCCCAGGGGCGGGCTCGGCGTCCGGGGGGCTGAGGGGGCGGAGGGGCCGCGGGTTTCCGTGTCCGGCCTCCCGCCGCCCCTGCCCGGGAGTTCTGGGTCTCTGTGGGACGGGCCTGGGGGGGATTTGGGTTTGGGAGCCCCACCTGGGGCCCCAGTCTGCTGAGCCCTGTGGGTGCAGGGAGCTGCTCACGCCCCTGCGGTTCGGTTTCGGCCCCCTTGTTAGTCCTCAGGCTTCTCTGCGTCCGTCCTGTCGTGTGGAATCATTGTGGGACTTGTGTCTGATCCGTCGCCGTGACTTCTCTGTGATTTCTTTGATTTTAAGCAATCATTTCTTCTATGCGGGAAAAGGACCTGACGTTAATTGGAAGAGATGTTTTTAAATAAAGTCGTAGGGTAGGGAGGTAAAGGATTCAGTCTTCTAAAATAGACCGCCGTGGTTTTTCAGGTTGACTTCTTGTTGGGAGCTTGTTTCACGTCCATTTATAGGATGGAAGCAGCACTCTGGGCTGTCCTTACGTATTTCCAGAGGTGTTCTTCTTGTAGCTAAAGTTGCTTGCACTGGATAAAAAGAGAGGGCTGACGTTTTATGTGTTGGATTGTGGATGAATTTTTGTGTCTCTTTCAATGAAATAAATGTGCATGCCAGAAGTTTATGGTTAGTGTGCAGCATGAGGGTTTAGGAAGCAAGACCTCTTCCTAGAGCAAGAGCCTAGTTATAATTTATTTCTACTTTTCCTTGTTGTCTTCTCTGAAAAACCACAATTTTAAAATGAAGGAGTGTTTTTAGTGGAACACTTCTTAGTGTGGTTCTTTATCTGCTGCAATTTCCACTCACAACTCACAATTATGTAAAGCTTACCATGATAACAGTACATTCATTTGAGATTCAGGTATCTCTTGGGCTACTGAACTCTGCAGCATCTTTATCAGGTCACTGCTTCCAGCTGACCTGCCTTACAAAGGGATGAGGAGGTAACAGATGTGCTATCAAGTGGTGGAAATCCAGTCGTATTCTGAAAAAAGCTCTGCTGATTCTTTCATCAATTTCAAATTCTCACTACTCTAATACACTCCTTAATGTGAAGTTATGATCCTTCAGCCTCCAACAGTTGGATTTGCCTTTTCTGGCAGTAAAAGTGTTTGTAATTGCCTTTCCATATAGGTGTGGGTGGGCAGTGGCTGAAGCATGTCCTACCCTTTTGTTACTGAGATTAAAAATTTGGGAGGATGACCCCTATTTTGTCTCAGTAATATTTCTGAGAAGTTCTATACAACATACTTCGTCTACTAGTAATATTTTTTTTGTTTTAGTGTTTCCTGTACTCTTTCCAGTAGTGGTTTAATCTTGATTCTCATTAATTGAAATATCCTGAGTTACTTCAGAGTTTTCATTCAGTCAGTGAAACAGAGGATGAAGCAATCCTTTTGCCTCAATCAATGTTGCATTTAAATATAATGCACTTGTCTAGAAAGTTGTTTTGGCATTCCCTTGGTGCAGCAGACAGCTCATCAGGCCAGACTTTGAACTCAGAGCAAAATCCTCATCTTCATGTTTTCTCTCTTGGTTGGCTTTTATTTCTGAGAGGATTTAAAAAGAAACAAACAAAACAACAATCAATCAAACAAAACATGCAAGGCTGCTTTGTTAAGCATCAAAACACTGAGTTTTCTTTTCACAATTGCAAGCAGTGTACTGATAGAACTGCAAAGCCAGTTTTAGTGTGTTTTTGACAACATAGATTTACTCTTGTGTGTGCTCTCTCTGAACTGTCTTCCCAGCCTCACAGAGGGTCCACTCTCTTGCTGCTCCTGTCTCCACCACCCAGTTCTCTTCTAGCACGCTGAAAATACCAAACTATCCCCCTGCTCCAACAAGCAGAGGACGGACCTTCTGCTTCCCATCTGACACCCCAACAGCAGGTGAAATCAATGGATATCTCCGGAGCAGGCAAGGAAAACGATTATGAGATTGTGATTCTATTAGACCAAGCAGATATGGATGTATTTAATGAGATTACACAGTCAGCTGTTTGGGTCTGGTGGAGTGGGAACTAACAATTTCTACATTTTTAAAATAGAAGGTCCCCACTTTGACTTTCTCATCATTTCATGTATTTATATTTGCCCTGTAATGACTGAACCATCCTAGAGACATTGTGGCTTTCTAAGATACTTTTCCTAGTATTCAAGTACCTTAAATTGTGTGTAGTTTCTGCTTTGATAGTAACTTGTTCTGGGTGTTAGAGTTCTCTTTTTTTATGTATTGATTCTTAAGTATTGACTCTTTAGAACTGCAGATGACTGTTTTTATTAATCTGACCACAATTTTAACTTTTAGAATGACCATATTATAGTGTGGCAGAATAAATGCATTTGGATTAAAATTAAATTACCCCCCCCCAAATTTAAATTACACTATTTTGGAGTGTGATGAGGTTTTTTAGTCCATTTAGTATGGAGGGATCTGGAAATACTAGAAAATGACTGAAATGAACTTATTAACAAAGTCTTTGATTATTAAATCTGTTGTTTTCTTAGGTGTACACAGATCCTGGACCTTTTTTTAATTGAATAATCTTGTATCCTGCTGACCAAGAAACCAATTTTGAGTTCTCCTTTTTTGTTGTGGGTTTTTTTATATCCTTCCACATTGGAAGAGCTCAGTAGTGGCTCCCTGTTCACTTCAGTAAGTATTGCTTTGAAAATAATAGCTTGCCCAAAATCTCCTTGGATTTAGCTATAGTTGAGCTGGAATATTTGCTGAAAGAGAAATGATACTGGCAGGGATTTGGATGGTGTGATTTCTTTCCTGAAGGGAGTGGCAGGAGCATCACTTTGAAAACCATAAGAAGTGGAGAAAATTGGAAATGAGTGGATAAAATAAGGATTAGGATATGTGTTTAAGACACCAGTGAAGACAAGGTTACAAAAATAAGCTTTCTTTGCAACAGTGACTGGAGGTGCATTTTACTTTCTTATAAATGAAAAATTAAGGATGCAGAAACCAAAATAAGAAACTACTTTGAGTTATAGTGAATGAACTTGCCACTCACGTTAAAAACCCATTTTAACTGTCTTGTTTTCACCTGTGCTTTTTTCTAGATGTCAGTTTGCTGCTAATGGGTGTAAGTAAATTAGATGTCTTATACAGAAAGCTCCTCCTCACTAAACTTTTCATCAGAGGATGGGGAAAGCCAGAGGATCTGAAAAGGTGACTTGTTAAAAAACATCAGCATAAGCAGTACTTTATATCAAAAGAAAAAAAACCCCAAACCTTGAAGTATAAACAGTTGTTACTATCCTGTAATTAAAATACCAAAAGTGTCCAAGTTTGTTTTGTTCAGGAAATCATATGTTTCCATACCAAGGGAGTAACTGGATTTAAAAGATGTCTTAAAGGGATTTGCAAAATGTTTAAATAGGCTCTTCTTGAGAGGATGGGTGTCCAATTAGATTTTTCACTTATGCATATATGATAACATACTTCAAACAGCATCTCTGGAAGTGTTTCATTAAAACAAAACTTGCTGAATATCTGCAAAAGAATTGTTCTGTTTAACATTAAAGAGGATCTTGCTATCTTTCTGTAACTTCCTAATGAGTTTTAAAAGTGTAAGACTTAATCAGGAGTTTCTGTCATAGCTCAAAGTAGTAAACTCTTTTTTTTTAGATGTCTTGAAAAATAAGCAAAAAATGTAAGTACCCCTCAATTTTTAAGTATTTGGTTATTTTTATTAATTATTATTTAGAGTAACAGATGGAAGTTGAGGACTTGTATTTCTTAAGTTTAAAAATTAAGTGACAGAATATGTATATATTCTGCCTTGTGCGGTGTTTAAATCTACATTTAATAAGCTATTTTTTA
The DNA here is from genome assembly GCA_013397135.1 of Pachyramphus minor. NCBI lineage: Eukaryota > Metazoa > Chordata > Aves > Passeriformes > Tyrannidae > Pachyramphus > Pachyramphus minor. Next base: position 180,512 of record VYXB01006747.1, read on the forward strand.
TGTATTTGAAAATCAATAAAGAAAACTTAAAATAGTGAAATAAGATTTCATGCCCTGTGGATAGCGGTGGGGTTATGGGGGAGTTGATTTTTGCTTTTAAGTTCAAGTGAAAGATCTGATCTAGAAATGGCACTTGGTTTGCTCTGTGTGTCTGTCTCCAGTTGATTTTTCTCTGAAGTGGGAGACTTTCCTGCAAATTGAGAATGTTGGCTTTTTAAAAGGTTTATTTTACCTGTGTTGGAATAACCAAGAAATGTGAGTTTTATTTTGATTGCAGCATGTCTGTATTCTGGTCTGTGTGTGTAACCAAAACGGGACATTTTAATGTTATCAAACCCTAGGTGTAATCCAAAGATTTATGTTCACACCCTTGATGTGATGAATGTTGATATCCTAATGCTTTGTCCTCATTAGGAAGAGTTGAAATTCCTCAACACATGCAAGATTGAGCCTTCAGTAACCTCCTAATTACAGAAAAAAACCCTATAAATGCAGTATTTTTAGAGGATTTAGTGTCAAACAAAACATCTCTTCATTTAGCTTGCCCTCCACACTCAATGTCTCATACCTTTACCCTTATTTTCTCAGAAATATTTAGTGCACTTGCCATTCTGTATAAGAAAAGCAAAGGTTATATAGTAGAGCTATTTTTTATGTGGTGGTAAACTGGATTTTCTTTTCATCCTTTTGGACTTTTTCTGGTGTTCGCAAGGTGAACAGCTTGTTCCTCTTGCACTGTTAGTCTGTACTTTTCACCCAAAACTGTTCCAGCTGATCAGGTAACATGTATTTATGACCATAAGAATGAGCAAGTTATTCTTGGCATAGAGCATTTAGGGTTGAGAGGGCCAGTTTGAGGGCATCGAGTCAAAACCCCTGTTTAAGACAAAGCTGAATTTTGTTTCTTCAAGTCAATTGTCACCTCATTCGTTTGAGTTTTAAAAGTCCTTTGAGGATGACAATTATTTATAGTTTCCCTGGGCTATTTTCTCACATGCTCAACTGTGAAAAAAATCTTTCACTGTGCTCCAGTAGGAATTTGTTACATTGCACCCTCAGCCATTGCTTCTTGTCCTTGTACTGTACACCTCTGAGAAGAGTTTTTGCTTTTATTCTCTGTGGCTCTGCAGCCCATAAGTAGCAGAAGAAAGCAACCCCTTAACCTTCTGTTCACCAGCAAGGTACCTGAGCCTATTTGCTTTAACTTAAAAGCATCCTTACATATGTACCCTGTGAGAGCCTGATTAGTATGGAAAGCTGGCTTCATAACTTATTTTCTTTATGGCTTACTTTAGCTCCTGACATTTTATATAAATATGTCTTCTCTTTTTTTTTTTTTTTTAGATTAAAAGCTGAATTTTCTCTACTTGTTTCCTTTCAACAGAATATTTGAATTCAGAAAGATTATTGGGAACAGGGAAAAATGCCAGACGCTGGTTTCAAAAGATTATCCAGTGTTTATTGACAAGGTACTTAAAAGCAAGATGAGATAAAATATAACTAAATTTGTTTTCCTGTTGGTGTATAAAGCTGAAATAACTTGGTACTTAACAGGCTGCTTTTATAGGCTACTAGCAGAGAATGGAAGGAAACTGAGAGACCACGTCTGTACAGATACTGTTTTATATTTTCCCCAGTACTACAGTAGTTGGGGAGTGGGATGCCAAATATTAAAATTCAAAAAATGTTCAAAACTTAGTATGTGTTTAAAATGGGACAGCATTACACTTTTCCTTGATCCCTGTAGAGGGTCATTTAACAAAAGCAAAGTTGGAAAGAAATGTTTTGGCTGTGTTGATAACGTGTCCCTATATTTGAGGGTTAGACCTCAGCTTTGGGTTTATTTACGTAAGTTTTTATGCTATAACAAATTCTTCTACTTCAAGAGATTTGATTTCAGAGCAAGTTAAACACTGGTATGATATATATTGCTATCATCCCGTTCTGTCTGTAGGTTGAGGGGCGATCCGATTGTAAAATCCTTGAGGGGCACTTCATTTCCCCCTTGGCACATTGTGTCCCAGGGATCCTGCCAGTTGAATCTCTTGTAGCAAGGTAAGAGAAACAATGAGGTATTTCCTACCAAAAACTACTGCTGCAAAGAAGTGAGAATGGTCTATGAGTAGTTTTATTTATAGACTAATTTAAATTATAAGCTAATTTATTGCAATGCAAATTATCTGGAAGATATTTCAAAAAGGGGTTTTTTTGTACTTATGTGTTAAAATAGATTTTGATTTCAAAAGTGAAAATAGATCTTATTCATGTGATAGCTTAATTTATATTAGAAAAAAAAATCCATTAGCAAAGTATAACTCTTTTGGATGGGTTTTTTTTGAGTGTAGAAATTATATTGCACAAAGCTGTGTAATACCCTGGGTTTTTTGAAATTGCTTGGTTTTTCCCCCAAATGAGTGAGATGCTGGAAATGAGAGACAGTAGCTGTTTTGTATGTAGCAGAAGACGCTATTCTTATGAAAGCATGTTATATTGTATTTGAAGGAACCATTCCAGCTTTCCATTTACATTGAATACAAACATATTGTATATGTGCTGAAGTAGCAAGTTCATTTAATTGTAGCAAAAGAATCTGATGCCAGTCTTACTTGGCAAGCCAAAAAAAGCATTCTCACAGAAAGCTGGGTGATCCCTAAGAGTGATGGTTTCACACCAGCACTGCTTTGCAGTTGAGGACTGGGTTTGGAAAGGGAGCATAATCTCTGTTTGCTTTAAGTTTTTAGCTAAACTGTCATGATGGATTTTTTTTTTCCCTAAGCTTTGTTTGTTTACTAACTTAAAAATTACACGTAAAAGTCTGTCAGCTGAAGTTGATACTGGCATTGTAAATTTTGTCAGTAATACTGGCTGGTGTTCTTGTGTGCTTAAGCATGTGACACTAAGGAATGTGAGAAAAAGTTTTGTAGTCAAGATACCAGTTCTATTCCACCTCTCCATTGGTTAGAGAAAGAAACTGTCAATTAACATTATTGAACTAATTACTACCATACTGGAAAATACAATATGCTGGTTGTTTCCTTATCTATATTTTCTTGCATCTTGTAGCCAAGTTATGCCAACTGTTACTTTGGTCACTGTTGTGGCAGTTTTGAAATGCTGTACAAATTTCCCTTAAGATGGTTGTGGATGGTGTGAATGTTCTTTCCTAAGTGTAACACTTGTAGGTAGCAGTGCTCCATCTTGTGGGGAAAATACTAGTGGCTCAGAAGTTAATTTTTTCCCAGTAGTTAGAATGTAAATACCTTAAGTAGCAGCAGAAGACAGTAGGTGATGATGTTGGGGGCATAGAATAGCTTCATGGTTTATATGTTGGGGGTTTGATTTTTTTTTTTTAATGTATTGCTCATCTTAATCTTCAATTTCAGCTGTTGTGCCTCAGGAGAAAAATAGCAATGCTGCCTAGGAGAGCTGGACATGCTTGTTTAGGCTGCTCTTTATCTGAAGTTCCATTTCTCCACTCTGCAAAATTTAAATTGTGATGATGAGGTAGTAGTCTATTTTAGGAACATGATCTTTCATCTTGGCTCCTTTTCTTGTTTGGCCTTTCTTCTGTCCTACTTTCAGATTCCTTTGTTTGCTGAATGTGTTGATGAAAAATGATGTTGCTGAATTGCTGGCAGTTTGCCTGCATGCATTACAAGTACTTTATTATGTCTTTTGGGATTTTTTTTTTAGATTAGTTTCTCTTGGTGCAGCTTGTAAATAGATGTACTTACTCTGCTAAAATAGGTGTTTCTCACAGATTTCAGTTCATCATTCCCAGAAGATGGAACAGCAAGCACAGACCTGTGTGCATTCATTTAGCAGGCACTGGAGATCATGTGAGTGTGTAAAACGTAAAAGTGATTGTTACTGAGAAATGAAATAATCAGATTTTGTCTTATATATATTATTTGTACGTTTTATCTTTAGCACTTCTGGAGGAGACGGACACTAATGGCAAGGCCAATGATTAAAGAAGCCTGTATGGCTTCCCTGTTGCTAGAAAATCCTTATTATATCCTTTTGTGGAAAACACAATAGTTATTATTAATGTTCTGTCCAAAAGGTGAAAGACTTATCCCACTGGTAAAATATGTACTTTTTGGATCTATTTCCAGTGGACTTTTCAGTGCATAGAAGCAAAGAAAGTATGACCACTGCATGAAACACAATGTGGAACAGTTAACATAATGAGCTACCTTTACACCAAGTATGGATTTTCTGATTTTTTAAAAAACGTCTTCTGCAGCTTCTTCCTGTTTTCACTAAAGTTGTGATCTGAATGGTGTGAATCTTTTAGCAGTGACTGACTGACACTAATGCATTCATTCTATACCATACTGTAGATGTAGTATGGATCTATTAATGACAGGAAAGAAAGTTGCCTCTCCTGCCTTCCATTCTCAAATGCAATTCTTCTGTACCTCAGGTACTGAGGAACTTACTACTGACACTTAAGATTTGATTTTTTTTTTTAAAAAACAGTTAAGTTTTGTCCTGTCATCTTCTATAAGTGTTACTCTGTTATATTAAATTTCTGGTCATGCTTTTCTCTTACCCATATACCTGACAATGGTAAGATGTTGCAAACTACATTATCAAACTACATGGAAGTTGATTTAGTGCCAGTTAAACACTAGGAATGTAAGTTCCAAATTTCAGTTAATCCATGCTATTTATGTATGTCATTGACTTTATTTGATTTTTTTTGTTTTGTTTTAATGACCAGTTTTTATATAGTCTTTTTTACTTTCTTTAACTGGCATCTTTTACATGGCTGTAGAAAACCTAAGGATCAAATGTAAGTGTTGCTGTTACATTTTTGGATACTGTCTTTTTGAAATAGTGCTTTTTATTTTCTTTCAAGGAACTGAAAGTTGTCTAAACTTTGATAGTTATTAAGAAAAAAAAAATGGACCACTTGTAACCTGCTAATGTGAAATTGTCTACTCTTTGCTAAACTACTTTGTTTTTTTGTGTTAGGAGATCACAGGGATCAGGAAAGTTTGCACAAGATGAACTTGCAGTATAGAGTGAGATGCAAACACGTTCTGTGAATACAAGCAAGTGCCACTTTTTTTTCCTGATTCACATCTGCGCATGTACAAATGCTGCAGTTGTATTTCAGTCAACTATGAATAATCTCTGGTCAGATACTGTATTTCCCTGTTATTTTTATATGTATATATTGCTAATATTTTGCTTTTCAAGATACTTTAAAGGTTTACTTAAATTTTAAGAATTATTTTAAGAACAAGTGTGGTGTTGACTGGTTTTCATGCAGTGGAAGCCATGCAGTATTCAGTATTTTACAGGATTTGTTCCCTCAGTCAGCTTCTTAAATGTGAACTTAGAAGCCTAATTAGGTGGTCCTGGTTTTTTGCTTTTCACATTGTCCAAACCACAGAAGTATTAACAGAATGCAACAGAATGTGTATCTAAGGCAAAGCAGTGGTTTTAGTCTCCCAATATTTCTTAAGGTCCAGATATGAGTTGGTGTTTTAATCCTTTTTAATCCTAACTTGGACATTTAACCTGAGTAGAAGACACAAGAGAGGGTGATTTATGAAGGATTATAGGAAAGTGACAGGAGAGAGTGTGTGCTGGAATACATCCATTGTTAGGTTTATTTCCAGTTATTGATGATCTGATGCAGAAGAATAAATTTAGTAACTGTTCTCAGTTGTCTAGCATGTCATCTTAGTAGTTGTGTGATGCAGAGAAGGATTCTTTCCAAGGGGGGTGGGCAGTCTAATACCCCAACAGGTAACTGTCACTCTTCAGCACAGAGTTACACAGCAGCAGTGGCTTTAGTTAATACGCTGGTAACAGTGTTTAATAAATACAGCAGCTGGAGGGGGCTGAGGAATCTCATAACAAAGCTGTAGGAAAGAATTCCATTGGCCTGTAAATGCTGGTGTGCAGCAGCTATGTTCATTTCTGTGTGACTTCACAACGAGCTTTGTCCTTGTGCTTCAGAGTGTCGCAAATGTGATGGTGGCATGCTGGCAGCAGAGGCCAGGAGCCCTTTGTAACCTGGCTGTGATACTGAAAATACACAGTCCCTCTCCCCAAGTTAGAGGTCTGTCATTTTTTAGTCCCTCTGATGGTTCAGCTGAATAGCTTTCTACTTTTTTTGTGTGTCTTCTGTGTTTTAATGCTTTGCAGTACACTACCTGAATTTCTCAGTACCGTGACAAACTTCCCATTTTACAGTTTCAGTCTTAAAGTGACACTGATGAGTGCTTCCAAAGCTGACATACTGATTGCTCTTCAATGTTGTGTGCAATTTTTCAATGATGTAAATAAGGTAAATAAAAAAAAAAAAAAGAGATAGTGTATGTCTAGGAGTATATGTCTAGGACTGTATCACTTTGATTCTATTTCTAAAATATGTGTTATAACTTCACAGGACAGAATATTACAACTAATGAGATGCTAATGTTGTTAATGTCTGTTTCCAAAAGGCCAGGCTGTCAGTGATATTACATTAGAAACTTAGCAGTTGCCTATTTCTAGTCCACATTTGGATGAAAAATTGCAAGTGCCAGAGAATCTGAGCTTGCTTTTTCTCCTGTTGAATCAGCAGAAGTTCAGCTCCAGAATTCTCTGGGATTGTAATTAAGCTTTGTATACAAGTATGTATAGAATAATGAGAACTGTCAGAGTCTAATCTTGGAAAATAAATCCTGTATTTTCCTTTTCTGGGGAGAAAAGACGGTCATGTTTAAAAAATGTGTCGGACCTGTTTGTGATGGGAGGAGCTCTAATTCTAGAATCGGCAGCTCTTTTGCACTGGCTAGAGAGAGAAGGCTATGGACCCCTAGGGATGACTGGAATATCCATGGGAGGACATGTAAGCTTTTATATCTCCTGTTCAGTAATTTTTGTTTTAACTTCTCATTTCATCATGTAGCATTCGGAAATAATTTGTTTTACAGTGTTGATCTCAGAAGTACTTTAAAATAAACATTTAGAGTCATGAGAAACAAATTGTTGGCAATTCTCATGTTCTGTGGTGCTGAATTAGTTTAATCCTTAATAAGTACTGACAAATCATAGAGCCATCTCCTGGCAGGCTTAATAAGAATATAAACTTCTCACATAATTGTTATTTTTCCACAAGGGGGGGGGGCAGAAATGTTATCTGAAAGAAAGTCTCCACTGATCGATTGCTAATTCTCCCTCTTTTTCTCCATTCTTCTTGCTTAAACCTTTGTGTTGTAATGCATTGTGTGAAATGCCCCCTCTTTGTAGGCATGTTGTGATTTTTGGTGTCAGTTCTGTTCTCAACTCATCTCTTTTTTTCCCTCATCATTGGTATTGATCAGAGATTTCTGTGATGAGGTGGATAAAGTTTTCTGTATGACACTGTGCATATTCAGACTAAACCAGCAGTGATGCTTGAAAGACTAATACACAGTTAAAATATTACTGCTTGTGTCTCTACAGATTATGGTGGGTCTGTGAGATAGAGGTGCAAAGCTTATTAAAACAACATACCTTTGTTTCTTTGTTGTTAGGAGCTAAGTAAATGATGTTGGTAATGGTAGTGTTTACTGAAAGGGAAATATTTTCCCCTAAAGCACAACTTCATAGCTCTTAAATGTCGTAAATGTACAAAGCACCTTTGGTTTATGTAAATGTCACCCTATTGAATCAACAACTTTTGTATTATTCCTTCTTTGGCTTATTTGTAAGCTGTATTGGCCTTCTCAGATTGGTATGTGCAGCACTAACAATGCAGTCAGTGCATCTGCAACAACAGACAGTTCAAATGCTGTGGTAACAACCAAATTCTATACCCTGGACTAATGGTTATATCCAGCATGGGTATACAAGGAGGCAAGATCTGAGAAAAGTGGGTTTGGAAACTCCTTTAAATTTTTTTTTCTTAGTCCAGGAAGATGCATTTATGGCTAGTCCTGACTTACTTACAGGACTTCTGGTACAATTTTAACCAGTGAAATAAATGATATTTGATGTTGGTCCTCTATAGAATATGTTTTATAAGGGAAAGTAGGTAGCATTGATTCAGTTCTTCTAATGGGAAGAGCTGGAATGAAGAGAAAAGAAGTCAGACTTTCTGGCTGTTAGAACATAGATATGTGGTGTTCTTGAATCTGTTTATTAATAAATAATTACAGTAGAATTATAGTTCAGTTGTATAAATCCATTTATTAGAACATCTGACACAGAAATGGGGTGTTTTGTGTTAAGGGTTTCTGTTTAGAGCAATAATAAAATAAAACTTGTCAAGGACATACCACATAGGGAACTTCTGTACATTGAACTTATTTGCTCTGTTTTTTTCTGGGATAAACAGAATATTAACAAAGATGTGTTCTGAGAACTAATGTAAAAGTAATAATTTAAACTTAAAGGACAGAAAAAGAGTTCACTTAACAATTTAACTTCTTCATATTTTGTTTCGAGTATGTAAATTTCAATAGTATAGAATTTTAAATAGTCCTCATAGATTGCTCTTTGTAAGAGCTTGATAAAAAGCTTTGTAGATGTTTTTATAGCTTTAAACAACTAATAGCTTGTATTAATTTTTATTACTATTATGATAATTAATGTAATTGCAATTATAATTAATGGGGTTATAATTATTATTTTTTTTTTTTTAGGTTAATATTCCACGGGGAATTCTTACAACAAAACCCCATTCAGCTTGCAATGAATCCTATCCAGAGCAATGCTTGTTAGAAAAATCACTGAAGGATAGATTGTAACTTCTAAATAGGTGAAAGTATATCCAGCTGCCACAGTCCTTAACTGCTTTGGCACCCTGTGTTTGATAGATACTACATAAACAAAGAAACTGAGGTTGAGAGAGTTCTTTCTAGTGTGTTGTGAATTAGATATTAAGGTATATAATCAGTGCCTTTGATTCTAGATGGCTTCACTGGCAGTGACAAACTGGCCTAAACCATTGCCATTGATTCCCTGTCTTTCCTGGTCAACAGCTTCTGCAGTCTTTACTACGGTAATTAACACATCTTTTTGTTAATGTTGTTACATGGTAATCAGAAATGTAAGTTAAAAGGTGTGGGTTGGCCACAGGGGGGGTGGGTTTCCATGCCCTGTTTTATGATGTGTGTTTATTAATGCTTTGATTGCAATAATTTTAAGTGCTGTCTGGGAACTTGGGCAGAATTCCACTGCAAAATAAGTCTCAAGGGGAACAGAATCAATTTTTTCTGTGTGTCATTATTTTAGAGTGGTCTCTGGGTTTTACATGTGTACTTGATGCTTTTGTTTATAATCTCAGGGTGTGTTGAGCAAGGCAGTGAACTGGAGAGAGCTCGAGAAACAGTATTTTACACAAACTGTTTATGAAGAAGAAATAATTCAAATGCTTGAATACTGTGGAGTAAGTTTAGTTTATTTTCCTTATTTGCTAATATTTACATGTGCAAATTTAACAAATAATGTAACTTCTTTTTACTTGCACTGAAAGTAGACAATTGTTAGCTAAAACACACCTGCATGTTGTTTCTTTATGCTTTTGATAAATTTAATCTTTGAAGGAAAACCTGCAAAATAAAGCTAATATTTTGGTTGTTTAGTGAGTGTTAAGTGTAGCCTTTGCTACAAGTTTTTCCTGTGACCACACTTAATGTAATCTGTGACATAAAATTGAAATTCTAATAAATAACTAATAAATAATGCTAAGATTCTTTGCTTTGTGACAGTTCTTTTTCAAATATCTTACAACAGCATAAGAGGAGCTGGGGTGAATATAGTTACTTGGGCACTTGCCATTTTTAAATCAAATACACTCCAGAACACTGATGTGGAAGACAAAATGAAAAGAAGAAACATTTCAAGATGTTAAGCTTGTGTCTCCCTAGTATTTAGAGACAGTTGATTTTTCAGGCCTAAACCTAACATTAGACCTGGTCACATATGTTTATTTTTTTTGTTATTATGTCATGTAAGCGTAAATTATGGTAATTCCAAATTCAGAGTTTAATACAAACTGAAAAGCAAATGTGTTTGTGTCATAAGCTACCATATATATAAGTACTTCCTGCATTTTTTTAAGCTGATAGAAATGTAGAATGAAATTTTCAAGAGGTTATGGTGGTCAGGATTTAACTGACTGACTTGCAGACTGGAAATAACTACCATAATCAGTGCATTTTGTATCTTGTTAATTTGTTTAATAATGAGTTCATCTTAAAAATAAGATTAACCAACTAGTTTAAGGGAGTAACCATTAATAAATGACCTGTTGTCTTTGTTTAGACAGATTCCTTCAAGATGGGTCAAGATTTTGTTAAAAACTTCCCTGACAGTGTGCAGAGTCTGGAGGATATGGATGTTACCTCCAGGATATTCAACCTTGAGTCCATGAGCGCTACTGTGTCTGAAGAAGCTGTTGACAGCTTTACCACAAATAAAAGTACTCTAAGTGCCTCTTCAGAAAGACTCTTCATACAAGATGCTCCTAAAATGCAGTACATAAATCAAACATTTCCAACCAGTAGCAGTAGCAATAAAAACTTAACCAGCCCACAAGGACACAGGATAAATTCAAGAAGAAAGAGTGATACTTTACAGAGAGAATCCCTGAGGTTCATGAAAGGAGTAATGGATGAATGTACCCACGTAGCTAACTTCTCAGGTATGTATCTGTTTGTTTCAATGTGCATTTTGGAGAACTGAGTACAGGAGAAGAGAGGTATTTTCATAATTCTCCATGTGTAAACCTGCTGGCCACTTAGCTGAAATATGGAAATATTGTGACTATTGTTCAGTAATGTCTATTTACCACTCCAGTTCCTAATTGTTGCTGCCTGAAAGGATTCTGCTGGAGTGGAGGCTTGGAATTCCTTTTGTGGCAGTCCATTCAGACAAAATGGTTCAGCTGTGCATGTACCTGCTTTGACATCTGGTATTTAGTAAGGCACTGGTAAATATTAAAATAAAATCCGAAGATCTCTACACTAGAGTAGATTTCTTGACTTGAATCACTGCTAGCCAGAGATCTTTTGTGACAAATACCGGTGCAGTGCTTTCCTTAAAGCTTTCAAAGTTATTTCAGTAGACAGAAAAAGCCCTTTAAGCTTTATTCTAAGTACGACATTTTTGTTTATCTAGCCTTATCCAGGTATCGCTTGGCTAAAGCACTGACCTTTCTTGAAACTTCAGAGCATCTGTGATCCCAGTGCACTTTTCAAAGCCATGTACTCCTTCCTGTCAGTCGTCTCTCAGGTGTCAGTCATGCTCTAGGAGATGTTGCATCCCCTGCCAGGGTATCCTTGAAATGTGGCTAGAGAGGAGCTTCAGAAAACTTGCCTAACATTCAGATTTCATGGAAAGTGGAATGGAAGACTAAAATCTGTCTCAGCATTGCGTGTTCTCTCTACGTGATGAAAGGAGGAAGGGTCTAAGTGATTTGTGACACCCCATTGCCAAACATCTTGTTTGGTCACTCTTTAACATACCATATATAGTTTGTTTTTTTTTCTTGAAGAGAGAAATGTTCTGTGTTCAACATCTTTTTGGTGTCATTTTTCTCAACATCATTTTGATGTTGTTCCTGTTAGTAACCTGATTGGTGCAATTCTGGTTATGAATAGTAAATATATATAACAGTATTTTGGGATTTTTATGTTCCAGCTAAACCATGTAGGAAACAGAAAAGAAAGTGAACATATGCTGCACTTTGTCTGGCCTTGTATGAAAAGTCTTTTTGCCTCTCCCCGAGGAAAAAAGTTTACACAAAGCTTCTACTCTGTTGAATTTCATAGTTCATTTTGATGAAAAAAAGAGATCTCAAAGAACTGATGTGAATGCTGTAGAGTTTTGTTGATAAGAGGAAAGACAATTCTCCTATCATTCCTCAAAGACTTGTGAAGTTTTCTGCTTTAGGGGAGGGAAGTGAAAGGATGTTTGTTTTTCTGCTGATAGCCTCGCTACTGTAACATCAAAAACCAGATAAATTCTATTAAAGCTTAGAATAATTATTTTTTTTTTTTTAGAAATAGCATTTTTGCAACAGAAATCTCGGTTGTCTTGTTTCTGTTTCTTACCTTAGATGAACTCAATTTTGATTTGTTGTTTTAGTTCCAGTTGACCCAAGTTTAATCATAGTTGTACAAGCTAAGGAGGATGCATATATTCCTCGTACTGGGGTGCGCAGTCTTCAAGAAATCTGGCCGGGGTGTGAAATTAGGTATCTGGATGGAGGTCATGTCAGTGCCTACCTTTTCAAACAAGGACTCTTTAGGTAAGGTGAACAAGAAAAGTTTAAAAATAGTCTAGATTTTATGAAAATATAAGCTTGGCTGCAAATGAGTAGTAGTGCGTGAATTCTTGCCTTATAATATTGGGTGTTGACTTTCTAAAGACAGTTATATAAATCAGTTATATAAATGCAGTTCTGATTTTAAAAAGTTAAATACTTGTGCTGTTAATTTTAAAATATAAGGAATTAGACTGTACATCCCATTTAGGCAGTCTAAGCAACAACAGATTAAAGAAGCACTATGTCAGGTCAAGGTACACTGACCATTAAATTGCTATTTAAAACTTCAGCCTTATTTTATGATAGTTCATGTCTTTGACCCATTTTCTGATGTGTTTGAGTAGAAAACTAATTCATTAACATTTGTACTTGCATTATAGTTGGTAAATAGTCTCACTCATTCCTAAAACATAAATATATTACTGAATTGGTGAGAGGTCCCAGAAATAAAGGAAGGAGGAAAGACTACCTGATATTATTGGATGCTGTTTTGAACTTGTGATAGCTTTGTGTATACATTTGGAAATATATGGAAATACACCCCTTATATCTTCCCTTTCGCAAGTTATACAAATTATATTCTTTTTACCTTGTTTCAGACAAGCAATTTACGATGCGTTTGACCGGTTTCTTCAGAAATATTCTGTCTGAAAGATCTTCATAACGAATTCAAACTGATCGCATTCGGCGTACTGGAACTCGTATTTGGAAAACAAGCTGCTTGCAACGTTGAGTAGCCACTGACTTTGGCTGTTGAAGGTAACAATAACCAGAATTGGTGAAGTACCAGCATTACTTTCATTTCAACCCAGTGCCATTCTGACACAGCTGCTTCAGCGTTACCCGTGAGAAAACAACGGCGGCGTTTGTCGGCGTTCACGTACTTTGTGTCTAATCAGGTTGTGTGTTCCTTGAATTCTGAATCAATTCTGAATTGTGTGTGGAAAACAGACCAATCCAAGTATTGAAGGAATGTAAAATGTGCTGTATGGCTAAGCTGCTCTCTTGTGTTTAGTGTGTTTCTGGTTTGTTCCAGATAGCTTGGTTTCCTCTTGCTTCCTTGTGCCCTTACTGCTCCCATTGTGTTGTACCACAGCTTTGCCAGCACTCAGCCTCGTGTCACTGGTTTTCTCTTCAATTATGGATTGAAAATGAGCTGTAAAAGGAGGGGCAGCATCAAATCTTGCAAAGAGAGACAGTGACAATTCAATGATAAGTGAGAGACGTTTTCATTTAGTACCTCCATGTAGTTTTTCTGTCACTGAAATAACCATGCCATTCCAGAAGGATCATGTAGCAACTCATCAGTCAGGTTCACAAAACTGGAATAAGTGAAAATTAAGTGTCTGGTTATTAATTCTTTACATTAATTCAGTTGGATAACAAAAATTTCTAGATTTTTTTTTTTTTTAAAGAATGGTAGAAGAGATAAGAGATTTTACTTTATAGATAGTGGCTGTTTTTAATCAGTTAAATCAATAGCAGATTATATGGTGCTATGAAGACCTGCTGGAAATATTTCAACAGAAGTCCTTTTTAAAGTACACTCAGTGCTGACATACAAAACACACTTTCATTGTATAATTTTTAACATACATGACACTAAATGTTATCAAAACAGGTTTGCTCCATATTTTTCATCACTTGCGGTTTTTTAAATTTATGGAAAATAAGGAAATTCAGATCTTGAACACATGTAAGAAATCCTCTTTTGGGATCAAAAATGCCAACAAAATACAGTATCATATAAGGCTGTTATATAGTGACTGCATGTCGTATCTCTCCATGTCTTTTTTTGTGGTAACCTGTAACATTCTCATAAAGCCAATTTGCAGAGAGGTTGAAAACTGAAACACTTCAATATTAATTTTAGTACAGTCGTGACCACTGAAACAAATTGAGAAACCCAGCCACATTTCTCAGGATGTTCAACTTCTGCACCTTTCCAATCAAGCACTTTTGATCTCCGTGGTTGGCGTGAAGATTTTTAGTAGGTGGAGTATGGAGCAAACAAAGCTCAGTTTATATATTTCTTTGAATTTTACTCTGACAGGACTAATAACTGTGAAGTCGTGGTTCACTTGAAAATCAGGTATGTTCAGGTAAAACTGAACAGCAACAATTCATAATAACCGTAATTATTTAAGATACAAATTTACTGAAAATGCTCGTTCGGAAGTGAAATTGCTTCTTTCAAGTGGTTTTTCATCATTTCTTTGGGCAGCATCGGCTTTGTATATATTAGGAGCAAGTGGGAAGTGACTAACACATTTAAATACAGTAAACACTGAATATTGGAGCGTTTGAATTCAAATATAAGTAAGTTTACAAATTTAAAATTGACAGCTTGAATACTGTACTAAGAGATTTACAGGGTTTACAGTTTACAAGCTCATTCATCAACTAAGAGTGCTTTACAAGACCACTCTGCTGTTCAGCAACTTTTGTAGCTCTCACATTTTAAATGTAATTGTGTGATTTTTGTCCTGTTTCTGTTGCAGCTATGAGAAAGGGAGATATGTGGTGGCAAGGGAAAGGGCTTGAATAAATGCAAGAGAGAAAAGACAGATTTTGTAAAGGCCGGGAGTAAGCACAAAAAAAATCAACTACGCTACAAAGTATAAAATGCCAAAGTAAATATTTTCAAAGCGCACAATACTGGGAATTATACAACTGATGGGAACTTGACATCCTGAGGTTAGTGTTCCAATGGTGTTAGTAACAAGGTTTAACTTATCCAAAGGTCATTCTATTCACAGATGAAGATTTAGGCCAGTGCCACTCCTGGTTGTGAGTGTGTCTTTTGGGACAACTAGTGAAAGACTGGTTTCTGACAAGAATGACAAATCACACTTTGCTCTGTAGCTAAAGTTATGTGGCCAAATACGAAAGCTCAGTAAGCATTATTTAAGAAATTTCTCAGATTAGAGGAACAAAAAGGAAAAAGGAGCTCTGTGGTCTATTTCTGCCAGTTATCAGACACAGGGAGCTATGAGGTGGTCTGCGAAGGGGGGAATCTTGCTGTGTACATGTTTTTAACCTTTGGAAAATTGACTTTTTAAACCAGATTTTAAGGTTAAATCCTAAGAAAGTATAAATAATCCATTTTGATGTTAAATGAGAATGTGATTTTAATCCAGCAATTGCATGAGACAAATACTGGAATAAGGTTCCTGCACTAAATCCATGTAGCAGGTAAGCCATTCTGTATGTCTTAAACTTATTGTAAAGCTGGCCTTGGTGATTTTTTTGGTTTTAAAGTTTTTCAATAAAAGTCCTAAAAAACCAGTTACATGTGAAGGTGTTTTTTTTCTTTCTTGTTAACAGGTGTTCAAAGTGCATCTCGCCGTCATCCTGTAATCCTTTTTATTCCTACTAGAGCTGTAGCACAAGGAGAGCAGTTAATCTACAGGACATGATAAAAGCTTCACATAACAAGCACTGGTACTGCTTTGATGTTTTTCTACATGCAGTACCTAGTAAAGAAAATAAGCTTGTATCAGCTAATTAAGATACCGTTGTGATTCCAATTTTATACTTGCCAGTGCCTTCATTGTGCTCGAATTTCCCAGACTAATTTAAAATCCTTTCTACTTTTAAAAGGGTCTAAAATGCATACAACTTCTGGCTGCTGTGTTCCAAGCAAGGATGCCATATTAAACTTGGAGAGGGTAGTTTGCTTTGGCTGCATTGGAAAGGACAGGCTCGGGGCAGAGCAAGAGGTTGAATCTGGTGTGTCATCCGTGAGTAACCCAGGTAAACTTGTTTGGTGTTTTGTTCCCATGCTTCTCTTCTGGCACCTGGTCATGTTCTGGAATGGAACACATAATTGTCAAATGGAGCTTCTTGTAATTTCTTTCCCCAAGGCAAAAACAAACAAACAAACAAACAAAAACCACCAAAAAAACCCAACCAAACAAAAATGACAAACCAATCAACTCAAAAGGGACTGCTCAGGAATGTTTTTTTTAGCAAGGATAGATCACTTGTGCTTTATTACTCTAAAAAGTCTGCAGAAATGTAACATTATATGACGGAATGGAGTTCTGTTGCTTTTCCTTATTGGAATGCCATATGCATGTACAGATATACTCTCTAAAGTGTAGAAAATGAAAATCCTTTGGTACTCCCAATACTATTTTGTCTTGGTAGTTGCTAACACTTTGAGGCAGCTATTTTTAAAATTTATTTATTTATCTTAATTGTTTGGTTTGTTTTTAATGTTGATCTTAATTAAGCTTGGTTGGGCAGGGAAGTTTCTTTATCTTAAACTGTCAGGTTCTCTGTCAGCTTGGCTGTAATGATAAGTTATATGGTATGGAAAGGAGGTTCTATATGGTCTGTAGGCATGTAATTCCTTGTCAAGAACTGTTACATGAATAAAATGCTGCTATTTTATGGAATGCTGTAATTTGCAGTGTTTCCTGGTACACTTGGATACTTCCACGCGAGATAAAACTTAAGGGTTAAAATGTGAAGTGCCTCATTAAGGATTGTTATTCTCTTGTAGTGTAACTCAAGCAGTTTTCCAAATATGAGTATTTTAAGTACTGTGCTCCTAAAGGAAAAACAGTTTTTGTCAAAGAAATCTGGCTGACACTGCTAGAAAGTAACAAGAGTCATGATACACAGCGGACAAAGTGTTAAGGATGAGTCTTAGCAACTGTAAAAACTTTTTATATCCTCTTCAGGCCTAGTCCAACCATTAAGGTTACGGTAAGACATGTCCTACCCCAGAGTTCGCAAAACAAGGACGGACAAAGGCTCAAGTGCCGTGTTACTGATCACCTTTCGTGCTTTTTTGCCCCCATATAATTACCCCTTAACCAGTTTTCTTTTTTCCTGCTCTGTTCAAGTTCCTGCACTGCAGTATTGCAGCGTTCCTAAAGTCCCAGCCAGCCTACTCATCTGCTTCCTCATTTTCTAACACTTGTATGGGAGAAAAAAGGAAACAGGACATTAATCCCCTTCTTACAAGTGACTCAGGTAGAGCCTCTGTACTTTCATATCACTCTAACCTCTGCTTAATTTCTCAGTTTGGGAAACCAAATAAAAGATACAGAAATTGTTTTCAACAGTAGTGTGACCGATACTCCTGTTGTCAGGACTGTATGCAATTGGCATGTCCCTGATTAGTACACTTATGGCATCAGAAGAAAATCTTAGTGTCAAAGAGAAGTGCCTCTAAGGGTTTGAAGATTTGCTGTAATTTTAATAATTCTACCTGTAATTTTAGTCATTCTACCTTTTTTCTTCTTTACTGACATAAATTTAAAAAGAAAGGATATGTGTCACTTTGTGTACAATAAGTGCTTAGAAGCACAAGTGATTTTTTTTCTCTGTTTATGAGAAGAGAAATTCCTCTAATGTTTGGAGCTTAAATCTGCAATTATAGAAATGTGATACTCGTAGCATAACAATTGTAGTAGATGTTTTAATTTCAAGCCTTTACCACAAATGGTCATTAATTTTCAAATGTCATGAAAAAAGCAGCAAGCACTTGAGGTTTTTTTTTGGTTTTTGAGGTAGGCCTGGCCTTCTATCAGGTGATCTGATCTGCTACTGTACCCACAGTTACAGAATAATCCTAAAAATGTCTCAGCGCCTGTGTCTCAGATCGGATGGACATTTGTCAAGTTTTTGGTGGGCTTGTGTTTTTTGTTTTTTTTTCTGATGAAGGGTTGAGTAAAACTGCACACAGTCTCATTAGAGCAGTGACTAACATTACTCCAAGCCACGGCTACTTGTGGCACTACTTCAAAATGTTTGCCTTGCTTTATAAAGGCCTGTTTGAGAATTTGCTTAGTTCATTAAAGTAGTGTTGGCTCCTTTTTTTTTTTTTTTTGAAGCCTCTTTGTACGAAAGGGATTAAACCAAGAGACTGAATGAAAGAAAGGTGTAATCCAGGAGAACTGTGGGAGCACTGGGAGCTGGCAAAGAGGGAAGGGGGTGATTAGGTGTCATGCTGCAGTGGCTTTCCTCGTCCTCTGACCACAGTGCTTCTGGGATAATGCAGTGGCAGAAGTGTGGGAATAACCTCAAATGAATCCAGCAAGCTTGGTATGAGAACACATGCTACTATGAGATGACTTCTGGGAGACTTTTGGCAGCAAGTGGCAAGGCAGAAGAGAGATGATGTGGTGGTGAAGGTACCTGTCTGTTGGAATGTTTAAATAATGTGAGATTCCCTGGCTGCTGGGACTCCAGTATGTTCTCATGTGCCAGTGAACACGTTCTCTAGGCTGTGCCACTGGAAGTGCTGAACCAGAGAAGCCCCCTTCGCCTCAACGAAATGCGTTCATCCTCCCGGTGCATACCGAGACCCTTGTCCAGACACGGGCCAGGCCTGGAGAACCGAAACGTCCGAAAGGCCCTGGAAAACCGCCGGGCCCACGAGCTCCCGGCGCACGGGAGAGCCGCGGGTCCCTCCCCCGGGCGGGCGGGGCCGGCGCAGCCGAGGCGGCGCGNCGCTGCCTCTGCCTCGCACCGCCGCTCGCCCCCTGCGGCCGCAGGGAAGGTGGAGCCACCGGTGCTCGGCGGGCGGGCGGGCGGATCGGAGCGCAGGAACCAGGTGCGGCGCCGGGGGTCGTGCGGTGCCTTTACGGAATCGGAGTGTTTTTGGTTTTGCTTCTGGTTGCTTTTTGTTTGTTTGGGGTTTTTTGTTTGTTTGTTTTTCTAGGAACGAAAGGCGCGTGTCTGCGGGCAGCGGAGCCGGGCCCGGGCGCGGCGGGAGCCGGGCCGGGCGCGCTGTGTTTGACATACATGGGCAGAGGAGGGAGGCGGACGGGGCGGGGGGACGCGGGGACGCGGCCAGGGCGAGGGAGCGCCGCGCTGGCTGCGGGTCCTGGGGCTTGCGAATGGTCTGGCGGTGACCTCCGGCCGGCCCCCGGTGCCGGCAGATAGAGCCGGTCACCTAACTCGTCTCGTTTTGCTTCTCTTTAGAAATATTGCTTTGCCGCAGCGCTTATTTGGGTAATTACATAGCAAGGCCCTCGGAACGGTCCGTTAGTTGCTCTTGGTTTCCAGAAGATTTGGATTGTGGGGGCTTTAAATGTTGACAGAAGCAGGCGCTTTGCTTGCTCTCGGGGTTCAGCGTGTTTATGTGGAAAGAGCGAGAGTAGCCACGGTATAATTTTCTGGCCTTTAATCACTACATGTAAGATAAAGCTGCTTTATAGGCACCACGCTGACTGAACAGGCATATGGCTTTACAAAGTTGGTCGTCAAAGAGCCGACTTGAAATTGTCAGGCTTTGTGCTTAGCCTAGCAACGAGTTCCTAGAAGTTAGCAGCTTCTTGGAGTATTGTTCTTGGCTGCAAGTAAACTGCTGACCTCGAAATAAGTATTTCAACCTGCAGTTCCTGAGGATTTCAATCTCAGCACTTGTTCCTGGAGACACCTGACAAACCTTTTTATGATCTCACAGTCACTTTTATCCTCGAGTTAAACGCATACTTCTTCACAAAGAGAAATATATAATTTATAGTTTCGAGTATACAGGTCAGACAGACAGAGACCACATTCCAGACCACAGAATCTCTCACTTACGTGAGGAGCAAACCTTTTGGCAACATATATACTCATCTTTATCATGTTGGCTGTTTTGTTTGTGTGTACTGACACGCTCATAAGTGCCTATTTACGTGGAGCTTCCACAATCCAGCTTGCTGGGCAGCAGCTTGTGGTCTGGTCCATTCATGAAAGAAGACTTGTCACTCATCTTATAATAATGAGACATCGGAAGTGCTGGGAAAGCTGCTTTCGTTGCATTAGCACCTTGTGTTTCACCTCTGTAAAGTTTGCTTTTCCATTAAAGATAAAGCACACAAATAGTTGTTGAAGGAAGGAGAAGGCAGAAGGCAGTAAGTTCATACACCCACATTGTGTAGTTAATTTGTTGATTTTGGAGAACTTTAAAATACTGTTCTTCTGCAAAAAGTTGTGCTTACCACTTATGAAATTAACATTAAACTGATTAGTTGCACTAGAACATATTTTTCAGTGGCCAAGTGCGTAATTGAGCAAATAAGGGAGTCAGTGTTGCCAGTACTGGCATCGGTGAAAAACATATACCAGAGTGTGTTTTAGTTTGACCACCACCGAAAGAACCATGAGGTAAAAGCAAAAGCAGCTGATCTTTCCCGGCTGTTTGAAGGAAGGAATTGCCATGTGCCTCCACCTGCAACAAGGGATGTATTTTGAAGTAACTAATTGCATGTTGGCGGAGCAAAATCCCCCACACCAGGCCCTTATGAATGTTGTAGTATGGAAATTAGTCATGTGAAATAATGAGTAGACGAGCAGAAATACTGCTGGGATGGAATGTAAAACTATCCGTAAAGAGGATAATAAAATGTAAAAGAATCTCACATCAAAGCAGTGACTGAATCCTGTTTGACTTGTTGATCCTGGCTTAATTTGTTGAAAGTTTCCTGAGAAATGCACATATGGTATGTTCAGTGATCGTTACACACTTGAGAAAATTGATCCCAGTCTGTCATCTTTGGACTTTTAATTTAGGATGGGATTAGTTTGTAATAGAGGCAATTCTGTCTCTTGTTAGTGAAATAAACTGTAGTGCCACCTGACTCTAGAAGGAAAATGTAATGTAAAATTTCGGCAGAAGAATTTGGTGTTGTTAATACAACCTCTCATATTTTTGTCTCAGATACATTAGTAGGTTTTAATACTTATAGTAAATCAAACATCCGATGCAAACATATCTGAATTGTTCATGGGAGGTTCGTTACCACAGTGTTTCTGACTAGGCCTCTTGTTAAACTTTTCTTTTGAGCAGAATAATTTCGGAATTATACAGCTACTATTACGTCCTAATTTGCATTAAACCCCTGGAGAAAGACCTGTATCAGTGTAAAACTGCTAGTGAAATTAATAGGTTTCTTCTAATTCAGGAAGAATTGTTTCATTGGAACAGGCTGCTCAGGGAGGTTGGTGGAGTATCAATCCCTGGAAGTGTTCAAGAAATGACTGGGTGTGGCACTTAGTACCATGGTTTAGTTGACAAGGTGGTATTTAGTCAAAGATTGGACTTGATGACTTGGAGGTCTTTTCTAACCTTAATAATTCTATGGTTCTAGTCCTGATGATTGTGGACAGAGGGAGTTAGAGTTAGCACAGGCTGTCAAATGATGAAAGGTCCTTCTGTGATGTGCCTTCCTTCCCTTGTCTCCTTTCACAGTGCCCAGACAATATGCTGCAGTGAGCTTTAGGTTCTTCAGGCTGAAACTGTGAATTACCTGTCTGCCACATAAATAATTTGACCAGGATGAAGTTGTTGAAATAATTTTATTTCAAAAGTTCTCCCAGCTGTTTGTTTGATGAAATCTCACGCATTGCCCTTTTTGTGAGGTTGCAGAAGAGGATCTGAATGATGAGTTCTGTAGTCTTCATGTGGTTTGCGTAGCTGATGTGGGTCTCTGATGACTTAATAGATAATTATTCAAAAATTGTTTATGAAATTTATGAAAATATTCAGTGAAGCAAAATGCTTGTGCTGATGAAGTGGTTAAAGTGAGTTGGCTTCCTAGTGTGCTTGAATGATGTAGTTAATTAAAATAAACACACACTTCATTCTTTTATTTTGTGCTCAGTTTGTCTTTCTTCATGGTATTTATTTCTGGGCATGAAAGAATATGTTTTATCTGTTTGATATTTTGGTAGCAGAACCGGTTCACTTGTAGTGCTGTTGTTTAAATTAATTTGCTTTAGTCTGAGAGCAAAACAGTTTAGTAAAGATATATGAGTTGCTGGGAATGGCAAGCTTTGGATTAATAAATTTGTAAATTATCTGGTTATCAGATTTTTTGAGTGTATCTAAGATAGTGTATCTGTCCCATTAGTTCTTATGAATACACTGAATGTTTTAACAGCAGCTTCTAAAAATTATTCCAAGAATTATCAGAAGGTTGACATTTGACAGTTACCCCAACCCTGAAGGGATTGAAAATACGGTCTTTACAAAGGTGCTGTCTGTATTTTAGTTGTATATAACAGCATGTGTAATTTTGTATGGTAGGTTTTGGGGTTTTTAAACTGGAGACCTTATGAGACAGAAACCCACCTCTCTGTGCTCTGACATGTGCTCCTTTTAGACCATGAAACTTTGGTAGAAATTGAGTCAGAAGTTGCAGCTTTCTGTGAAGAAGCTAAGAAAAAAACACGTTGAGAAATGAAATATAAGGAAAATAAATAGTATAGTGGTGAATCAATCACGTATTGTGGATTTTTTTCCCCTATTGCTTGTTGTATTGAAAAACTGGTTTTGAGTGGTGGAAGGATACAGGTGTCATAACTCACTGCCTTGGTTAGTTGTTCAAATGGTGTGGAGAAGGTCAATCTTAATGTAGTTCATGTAGGTTATTGATAGAACTATTGTAGAACAGGATGTTAGCATAATAACTGGGATTCTTTTATTATTTCTCAGACTCTTGGCTCTAAATCCGTGCTTTAGATTTAAATTATTACATTCTTTTAGGGATTATTTTGTCACATTTACGATACTTTCACGTTTATCTGTTAAAACAGTAGATTTAAGCATAGCTTACCTTGTTTAAAAATGGAATATATGTCAAGTTTCAAACTGAGCATTGAAAAGAAAATGTTTTACAAGTTAGACAAACATGTTCCACTGAAGTTTTGAAGAGCTGTTTTGCTGGGTGATTTCAGCTGCCCCCTGAAGCACTTCTGGTATTTATGTGATGTTGTTTCTTCACAAAAGGAAATCCACGTGCAGTCCAAGTAAAAATAAAACTTGAATATTGTCTAGAAAGCCTTACAGCATAAACTGTGCTTGTGTCAAAATTAGAATATGTTCCACCTATTATGAATAGACTTTGCTTTCAGAACAAATTGGCAATATCATCCCTCCCTAATCATCAGGAAAAATTACTTGCTGACAAGTTATTTTGCAGAACTTCAAACCCTCCATGCTGAAGTCCTGCTACTGTAAGTGTAGTTTGTCTTATGATCAGTAGTATTTTGAGGATACATCTTAAGTACAAACTTTGCTCCTCTTATCTCTGCACAGCCATCCAGTCTGCTTTTCCTTCTCTGTTGTCATTGTCCCCGAGGATTGCTGCAGTTCTGGTGGCTCCAAAATTTATTTTTCATTTTTCGGACCGGTCATTCCATGTGTCTTGACATACTGCACTTCACATGTTTGCACAGCCACATCTTTCTACAGAAAATACCTTCTATTAGGAGGGTCTATTAAGAGACTTGGAAGAACCATAATAAAAATGGCTTTGAAAGCTGATTTCTGTTTTCATGTGGATGGCATCTCTACTGGATGGAGTTCAGTGATTGAAAGATGAAAGTGATTGGCGATGAAACTGCCTCATCCTTGACTTTATTTAGTTTCTCCCACACCCTCAAAACTCAGCTGAAACCCAGCAAGTCAAGTCATTGAAGATAACTGAATTCTTTTATCAACACAGCATGCCACTAGTAAACAGCTTCCTTGTGGCATATGGCAGAATAAACCATTTTAATACAGTTAGGTTGGAATAGTTAGTAAAATAGTTTATTTGGAAGGACTTACTGAATTCTGCTGGAGCCATGTCCTAAAGGTGCCATTTCTGGGTACTTGGTGCTGTTACGTGATGTGGAAACCAAACCTGGAGTGATGTTGAGCACAGAGCTTTTATCTGAACACAGTTTAGGGTAAGTTTTGCCTGAACAGTGGCTTTAGGTTTGTTGATGACAACAGAACAGATGTGACCTGGGTAAAACCTTTAAGTGATCACTTGTTATGTTCTTTTACTCTCCCACCCTTCTTTTTTGTTTTTCTTTCCCCTTTATCTTCCATTTCGTGCTTGACACTAAAATACAACTCCCATAAGTCCTAGATAAGTCCTAGAAAGCCAGCCAGGAAAGATCTGTTCAATTTATTTTTGAGCATGTCTCTTTTGGGAGGACAAGGAACTCTGTGGGTTTGTTGTCAGGTAGGGAAGTACAGAGTGTGACGAGGTATCAAGCCTTTGAATTCAGAAAGGGCATCATCAACCAAGGCGGTGTGTTGCCTAATACTAATTTTCTTTTTGTTTAGTTTGCAAATGCGTCTTCCAAGTCTTAGATTACTCCAGTCAGATAGAAGAGATTCCTTAAAACGAGTTGGGTCTCATTCTACTCGATTCAGATAGCCTCTTCTGCTGCCTGGCATAATATCCCATGACTAAGATAGTGCAGCAACATTGAGTCTTATATTTTTGAATCGCCTGCTACACCCTTAGTGACACACAGAGCAGAAGTTCTGACAGAGCAGTCCTGCAGCAGCAGCTTTAAGTAAAAGTGCTGTGAGATGGAAAAAGAGCTTCAGTAAGGTAATTGGGCAGAGGTGTGTAGTTACAGCCATGCCATGGCCAGTCAGTTTACCTGTACAGGTAAGTGGCAGTGCTCTTGGAGAAAATTTGTTTGCTGCTCCACCTCCACAGCCGTTTGTCTTGTTTTGTGGAGGGTAATTAGTTTACTGTTGGATGACAAGTGAAAATTAGGATTACACGATCACTGTATGTTTCTAAAAGCTCTCCCTCTAAAGTTAATTGAGGCTGAATGACACAAAAGAGGCAGTTTGGCAGGTGTGTTTTGTCTTTGTTTTAAAAAATAGATTCGCAGAAGAGGCAAATCCTGCTGGTAAATGGTGTGGCCGAGGTGAACAGGATTCACTCAATTCACGTCCTGTGAGATGTGCAAGTTGCATGTAGCATATACATGAAATATAATTTATATAACTATAAATTATGTTAAAATTTACAACAGAGTATGGAGTGTGTATTAGTTTGTGCTTCTGATATTCACAGTATATTCCAGGAAGCAGGCAGAGAGGCTTTTCAGAGTCACTGAAGCATGAGGGTGGGGTTCCCAGTGTGAAGCTGTGATAAGGAAGATTAGTCACTGGATGTGGAAGAGATAAAGGTTGAGGAGGTGATGTTATCCCTGTATAAAATAATCCAGTACTGATATTAGTCATGTTCAGTGTTTCAAGCTTGTCTTGCAATAAAATACTGAAGAGTTTCAAGGAATGGTTGTGACCACTTCTGTATGAAAAAAACATGCCTTGGGATAACCAGGCCTTAACAAAAGTTAAGAGATGGTTTCCTCTTAACTGTCAGTACTAATCTCCAAGAAAAACTGCCAGGTACTAATGGGTTTTCTTCTCCTGTATTCCCAATGCAAAAAGTAGAATGCAATTGAGAAGGCTAGGGAAAAATTGCACAGAATAAGAAAATCAGATTTATATACAAAAGGGTAGTTGCATGTGTGTTAAGACATAGAAAGTTTAAATAGACTTTTTTTCCCCCATGTAGGTTATTGATCCTAGATTGTTAAGCCAAATGGCATTGCTTATGAGAGCGTTGTTTCCAAGCATTACAATAATTTCTGATGGAAGTATTAACTGACTCTGGTTCAGGAGATCAGATGGGATCATCTTTATAAAGTTTAGACCTTAACTTAAGATGGGTCTGAAAATGCATGTGTCAGCTTATTGCAAATGGTCATATTTATCATGAACATATCCATTGTGGAATTTGGGCATTAAAATTTATCAATCTTAATGTAGTTTTATAGTAATTTTCTCTCTTTTTTTAATTGCCTTAGTTTGATTTTGAGCTATATGGCTAAGCTTCATTTGGCATTTGACTAATGACTTATAAAAGGAAATTACTAGGAAATTGGGAATATGTAATGGCTTCTGTGGGTTTTTTCATGCATGCTTGCATAAGCATAGATTTCGTAACTTTTATCCTATAAATACAGCTTCTACTAGGAGCACTTCTTAAATGTGTTTCAGGGGCTTATTTTCTTTGCTACTTCTTAAGTTAAAATACCAGCATTTTGAGATAGTCTTGACCTTATTAGCTGAGTAAATGCTTCAATACAGTGTTAGGGAGTATCTTGTACACCTGCTTTTCAAAAGTATTTGCACTTATTATAAATGTGACTTTTTCAGTGTATTAGTGACTTTATGGAAACGTTCATTGACTTCGATATCAAGGCCTCAAAAAACCTTTGGTGTAGTATGATAGATAGTTAAATAGAGTTGTTAACTTTCTCATTTAAAGTGCAGTCTAATTCTTCACCTGAAAATATTTTTCTTCCTTTTCAGAACTAAAAAATTCCACCATAGTTATAAAAGCGGCAAAACCCAGGACAAGGAAATGCAACAAGGTTTGTATTTTTTGCTGTAAATATTCAATATGGTAAATAGCTGATGGTAGTGTAATAAAAAGATAGCAAGGTGTTTTGAAGTTACAACTGGAAGTGTTACATTCTGCTTTGGTAACAGATAATTTTGAAGACAGAGACAAATTAAAAAGGAAGGGAAATTTAAAATTAGGAGGGGTGCTAAATTGATGTATGTACGAGGAATAAAGAAAAGCACTTTTGTATAAAAAATCAATAAGGTTACATCAAAATGTGAAGGGGCTGCAAAGGAAATCCTTTTTGCATATCATGTGATGTGTGTCCTTTATGTGCATAAAATTACCATTATGACAAAAAGGAAAAACTGAATCCTTTTATTGAAAATTAAGTTTCTAAAATGTTGTACAGCCATTCCTTTTTAGGTTGGTCCTCAAAGGTCTTCCAAAACCTAAAAACCTGAAGCAGTAGATACCTTTAAGTCAAATAGAGGCTATGTATAAGACCACATTGAATCTGACAATTGTTTGTGTGTACTCAAAAGTCGTAAGACCTCTTTTAAAATGTGTACATTTGTCTTCTGTTGTTCTGGTTTTTAAAACTGCTACTTCTAACCTTTCTACTCCAAGGGATAGTCTGGCCATCTGAGTCATGACTGATGTTTTTCGTGTGTTAAAAAGGACTAAATTGAGGAAGTAATATAAATTGTTTCTCATCTTTGCAGGCTGATGATTTTGGTGATATCATGAACTGGCCGACACCAAGCGAAATAGCAAACAATGAAGTGAGTATCCTTTGTTATCCTCAGTATTACTTTTTTTTTAAAGCCATGTTGACTTACCTGTTTAATACTGTTCTCCCCAGAGTGTGCTTTGGTGTTGTAGAGTTTCAGCAGAAGTTTTGCCAATAATTCAGGATACTGTTGTGTGCTTGACTGTCAGCGCTGGTACTGGAACTTGTGAACCCTTCCCAAGCCCACACAATATACTCTATTTATCATTAGTGGTGTACCATGGATGTGCAATGTGCCATATTTATTTACTCCACTGTTTTAAAACTTTTATTTACCTTTTCTGCTGTTTTCATCTGTTTATGCACAGATGAGAGGGCCTTTGGAGTTGTGAACATGCTGCCCTCTCTTACGGCTCAGAGTGCTTTGCACCTGTTGTCTTAACTCAGTTATTCTATTCCTCTGGTATATTTTCCCCCTTTTGGATTTTAAGTTAACATCTATTCCATCAAATTGTCTTCCTTTCCCTTTATCTCAAGTGATAAATGCATAATTGTGAGTGATAACATTTCACTCTGCTGTAGTTCTGCATCAGCATCCCTGTGATGCTTTTACTGTTTTCTTAATGAGGGAAACCAGAACATTTGGGTTCATGGGTTTGGGTTCAACATGCATTTTGTAATTGAAAGTGTCCAAATTCATGTAGTATCTGTAAAACAAAATAATAGTTCTTTTGTATTTAAACTCAGTTGTGTCTAGGGGAAGGCTTTGCATTCAAATTATATACAGTTGTAGTACTGCAGCATCTACTGTATGTACTCCAGCAGGTTCAAAACTGTCTCCACAACATAAGAAAATTCTTTCTCTTTGGCAGAAACCTCTGCAACACTTCATTTTGGAGGTAAATTTGATATCCAATCATAGAATGGTTTGGGTTGGAAGGAACTTTTAAAGGTCTTCTAGTCCAACCCCCTGCCATGGGCAGGGACATCTTCCATTAGACCAAGAGGTGTGGAGCCCCATCCAACCTGACCTTAAAGGTCTCTGGAGATGGGGCATCCACCACCTCTCTAGGCAACCTGTGCCACTGTTTTACCACCTCATCATGTAAAATTTCTTCCTCTATGTTGTCTGAATCTACCTTCTCTTAGTTTAAAACTGTTACTAAACCATTATCGTTGCCCTGTTGCTACAGGCCCTGCTAAGAAGTCTGTCCCCATCTTATGATCCCCCTTTAACTATGGAAAGACCACAATAAGGTCTCCCTGTAATCATACACCTCCACATCCTCTGATCTTTGGTTCATGTTCTCTTTTAGTAGAACAGAACTGTAGGAGTTAAGACCTAATGGCTCCTTATAGTTTACATGGACATTGGGCTGTTGAGATTGTACAGCATCCTGGGGATTTCTGATTGACCATTCAGTATTTTGTGAGCACAGCTTTTTAAAGAGAATCAGTCTGGAACAGTAGGGACTGATCAGAATATTTCTTTCTTTCCTATGGAACAATGGATTGAAACATGACTGTTGTGCACTCTGTAATTTTACATCTTCTCTTAAAAACTTAGTCTAAAAATTAATTTTATAGTCTTGCCAAATTAGCAGAAAATAAAACTATTTAAAGTGAGACTTTACAAAACAGTTATTAGAACTCACCCTGCTGAAGAGGTTGAGAACAGGTGATAATAAAGGAATTTTAATAGCTGAAAGAAATGTGTGCCTTTTGCTATCAGCAGCTGTACTGTCAGAAATAATTACCTGTTTCTCTTGCAGTGTAAAACTGTAAGTCACAGTAAGAAGCCAACAAATAGAAGAGAAAAGGAGGAGAAATCTGATCAAAAAAGCAATAATGGCATCAAGGACAATCCAGAGGCAAAGCCAGATGGTCTGGCAGATAACACTAGTGAAGATGAAGCTCAAACTAACAATCAAAGGAAAAAAGGTCAGTGTGGGCACTGTGTATAATGCAGTAAGTCACTGTTGATACAGTTACATTGATTCCAGTTGAATGACTTGATGAAACTTTTCATGTTTTGCATTTTCCAGGTGTAACAATATTTTCTGCTTTCCACTAGGAAGCTTAAACAAGGCTTCCTTTCTCAGGTTTGGAGTGTCCTGTGGGAAAAGCAGCTTGTGTCCTATTGATGGTGCTTGGAGCTTTGACAACTTCTTGAAGATTTTGGCATGGCTGTACAGACCATTACTGTCTCTCATATGTTTATTTTCCTAAATAGGTAGCAGTGTGTTAATTTAACTTTATATATACCTGTGTGTCTGTGCATGTTACTGTGTATACTAACACTTTGGTTTTCATATTCTACTATTAGCTTCCACGTTGAAGGGATCATTTGAAAACTAAACCAGGTTGTTTATTTCCTTTTGATCCAATCTGTTACATTAAAAATGGGAAATAAACCTGCATCTCATTTGGTCAGGAGACTGGAGGAGCCTGGAGAAACAGCGGAGAGAGTTTCAAGATCTTGCTGCCATCAGCTGCTTTTTTTGTTTTGCTTCCCTGCTGGTGTTTTTTCAGATCCTTTGCTGCTTAGATTTGTTTATCTTCCTGTATATATTGAAAACCAAATCCTTTACTGTTTTTAATGTTTTCAGTCTAAGTGGAAATCTAAAGCATTCCACAGGTACAGCCTATTTTTCTTTTCCCCCCTGTGTGGAAAGCACATTTTATGTATTTACTTATATTTCTTGGCTACAAAAATATGAAGCCTAATCTTATAGTTAAATAACTTTAACTATAATCAATATTATAATTAAATAAAAAATGGGTAGTGGACATTTTAGGCCAACCTACAACAAAATAAACCTTTGCTAATGATTTTTGATGAATGTGACCAAACTTAATCTGAATATTTTGAGGTAAAAATACAATAGCACTGCTAAATTCTCAGGAAACTTTTTATGGTTTGTGATTGAAATATAGCTTGTCCTGGTTAACTTTAGATGTTATTTTGTTACCTCTAAATTTCATAGGCAAGTTGTGCAATTATATAGTAGCATACTATATATACAGTTACATATAAATTCTTGGTAATGGAGCTTATATCTGGAAGTTCATTAAATAAGAAGGTTGACCTTTATTTTGTGTATTTAAAGGTTAGGTAAGGTTACATTTCAGTTTGAGAAATTCTTGTTTACTGAATTTATTATTTAATAATTCATAATCTCTTAAAATTTCATCGTTAAGCTTCTCCTGGTTTTTAAACTTTGAAATTAACTGTTACTAGTTTCACATGAAGAATTCTATAGCATCTTTTCAGGACTGAAACCTCAAGTATTAGTAGAATAATAAGAGTAATATATTAACTTTTCAAGGTAACAAGCAGAAATGGGTGCCACTTCATTTGGACGATGTAAGGTCAGGCAGCCAGGAAAGACCAGGCACTCGAACGAGCTCCAGATTTCTGCTGGAAACAAATAAGTCAATACCTCATAACAACAGAAGGAATGAAGCAAGAAGTAAGTACTTCTCAATTTCTGGGGCTTGCTGTTGGTGGCAAATAAAGTGTAATACCATGTGAGCTGGTAGTTTATGTTGAAACTTAGCTTTGCCTATACTAAGTAAAACCTAGTGTTTATATTTGCCAATAACCAGCAGCGTATGTTTTCCTCTTCAAGGCTCCCTACAGAGTCTTGTCCCACAATTTTACAGTGCAGAATGTTTGGAAATAGTCCTAGAAGGTGTCTGCTCAGTCCTGCTCTGCTGCTATTCCCACAGCTTGTTGCTACCAGAGCGACTGCTTGTGGAGCTACACTTTGAACTCTGCTTTGGCAATTCTGCTGATGTTGTTTTTACCTTTAAGCTGGACCTCAGTTCCATGACCTGTTTCTCAGCATGGCCATGTGAAAAGTTGCACTAACACCACAGCTGGTGCTGCTTCAGGTCCTCAGGTGTTGTGAATATAGCTTGTCAGGTGGCAGAAATCTTAGGCAGAATGTCAGTCTTTGGTTTAAGTTTTAAAATTGCAATAAACATTAACAGTTTAAATGTTTGCTCATTATAATATGTACTGCATGCCACTGAGATGGAATTTATGGAGTCATTTTAGGAATATGGATAAAAGGGTTTGATCTGGATGTCCAAGGGATGGACAGGGGGAGGATTTTTACCGGTTACCACTTTCTTGAGCAGTTTTTTCTCAGGATGGTCAAATGACCAAAAACCTGTAGCATGAACTCTACCTCAAGGCTCTAGTGATTCCGGACCAGTTTCAGTGTGAGAAACCATAAAACATCTCTTGCTTTTTTCAGAAACATTGTTTTTAAATAAAAAAAACATTTTAGGCTAAATACAACACTTGCTTGTGAAGGTGTAATATGTGTCTGTGCCACAGGTGCTCTCAGGGAGCAAAAATTAAACTGATTTGGGAAAATACTTCAAGTAATACGTACGTATTTGGAATCTCTAAAGTTGAGGGCAACAAGTGCAAAGGTCCAAATTTCCAGTGAGACACACACATACAGATTATGATATTTGTAAATTCAGTCTCTTATTTGACAAAAAATACTTGAATACATGAGCATACATGTGTTGTATGGTTCACCAAAAATAGTAAAACAAGATTTTTAATACAAATAACCATATCTTTAGTCAGTCCTTTCTTAAATTTAGCTATTCTCATTTTGATCAAGTAGGGGCCATATCCTCAGTGTTCCTCTGACAAAGTGGTCTCTTAGCATCTGGAAGACTATGCAATTACAGCTTAAAGAAACCTTAAACAAAGGTCACTAACTGAACATGGAAGCCTCTGACAGTGTTAGGAAAAGAGAAAGAAATTGTGTGAGAGGGGCTTCCTTTTCTCTCGTGAGTGAAGTGAGAATTACACCTGTCCCTAAGTTTTATGGTGAGCAGAGCCAAGGTCCCTGGGGTCTGGTTTGGACCTGCTTGTTTTCCTTTCTTTTGCTTCTCCCTTGCCCTCCCTTGCTGTGTGCAGACCATGTATTTGTATGAAAACCTTACATATATTCTTACAGACTTGTCTTAGATTTGTGTGTGTTATCAAAAAGGGCTCTTTAAGTTAAAGGTTCATTTTGGGGTGCAACCAGCAGAGAACAGACTTTTGCTGTTAGATGGGCAGAGTCTGGGGAGCATTAGGCAGTGGCTTGTAGGAACAGAAAGGAGAATCCAGAAAACTATTGCTGTGGGAATCCCATCCCCAGTAGGATCATCACGAGGGACTGATTCACCCTCAGTAGTTTGCAGATGACACCAAATTGAGTGGTGTGGTTGCCACACCTGAAGGATGGGATGCCATCCAGGGCGACCTGGACAAGATCAAGAAGTGGGCTCACGGGAACCTTAAAGGCCAAGGGCAAAGTGCTGCACCTGCATCAGGGGAATCCTGAGTATCAACACAGGCTGAGGGGTGACCAGACTGAGAGCAGCCCTGCCAAGAAGGACTTGGGGGGTGCAGGTGGATGAGAGGCTGGACATGAACCAGGAATGTGTGCTGGCAGCACAGAAAGCCAACTGTATCCTGGGCTGCATCCACAGCAGCGTGGGCAGCGGGTCGAGGGAGGTGATTGTCCCCCTCTACTCTGCTCTGGTGAGACCCTCCCTGCAGTGCTGCGTCCAGCTCTGGGATCTCCAGAACAGGAAGGACATGGACCTGTTGGAGCAAGTCCAGAGGAGGCCACCAGGTTGATCAGAGGGATGGAGAACCTCTGCAGTGAGAAAAGGCTGAAAGAATTGTGGTTGTTCTGACAGGAAAGGAGAAGGCTTCAGGGTGACCTAATTGTGGCCTTCCAGTACCCGAAGCACGCCTGTAACAAAGACAGAGAGGGACTATTATACACAAGCGTGTAGTGACAGGACAAGAGCAAATGGTTTTAAACGGAAAGCAAGTAGGTTTAGATTAGATATTAGGAAAAAAAATTCCTTACTGTGAGGGTGGTGAGGCACTGGAACAGGTTGCTCAGAGAAGCTGTGGATGCCTCATCCCTGGAAGTGTTCATGGCCAGGTTGGATGGAGCTCTGAGCAAACTGGTCTAGTGAAAAGTGGCCCTGCCCATGGTAAGGAGGGTTGGAACTGGATGATCTTTGCGGTCCTTTCCAGCCCAAACCATTCTATAGTTCTGTGATTCCCAGCTGGGAGTTGTCTGCAGGAGGAGACCGTATTGTCATGATCATTCCTTCCTATCCCATGTCGATCATATGTGTTGTGATTCCTGAGCTGGCACCAGAGTGTGCAGTTGCTTCAGAAGCATTTTTGATTGACTGCCAGTGAAGCCCATTTGCTCCTCCTTATTGCCTGACTCACCCTCAGGCATGGCTGGCAAACCTTCCCCTTTCTCTCTTGCAGCTCGAGCTCTGACCAGCTGCCACAGCCTGGGTCTGTGGATTGTCTGGGTGCAAGCTGAGAACTCTTGTGTTATGAGGGACTTCTTGGCACCGTGGTGTTTAATTGTGATGTGCTTTTTTTTCTCTTCAAGGTTGGCGTCGTGATAGAGAAAAGAGAGACGACCACGATGATGTGTGCAGTGTGAGGAGCGAAGGGGGCAGCATCCGAGGATTCTCCAGAGGCAGAGGAAGAGGGAGAGGCAGAGGAAGAGGGAGAGGCAGAGGAAACCCTAGCAGTATGCAAAGAAATACATACTTAAACACAGTTTTAAATTTTTGTCTATAATGTTATTGTTTTCTTTTTCTAATACTATTTTTCGTGTTCTCCTTTCTTTTGAAGTGAACTTTGAGTATTCAGTTGGTTATCAAGAACTGTATGGTGAAGGAATTGACCAAGTATTTCAGCCTGAGCTTAACAGTGGTGTGATGTATTACTATGGCGATGGAACAGGAGTGCAGATGTATTCTGTGGATGAGGCACTTCTCAAAGAATATATAAAACACCAAATGTAAGTAGATTGCTTAACGTGTAAATATTTTTAGAGATCTAGTTAAGGTAAAATAATTCATTTCAAACAGTGTTGAATCCTTATTATTCATATCAAGATGAAGATTAAGGCATCTCAATTTAACTTTTTGAGTTAACTTTGGCCATTAGCAGTGTCAGCTCAAATTGATTCACTATTGGGGTGGAAAAACTTAAGTAATGGGGAGGAATTTTAAGGAAGCTGTTCTGCATCTTGTGCTATAGTCTGGCTTTAACCTGTATACTTGTTTTATTTATGGTACACAGCCCTTTTTATGTTGTCACGTAATTGAGATATGGATGTCTCTGAGCTTGTGCTTTTGAGTACTGTTGGTCTGTTTGCCTATAAAGCTCTTCTTGGGTGACGTTTTCCCTTATTTGCTCTCAATTTCACTTTGAGAAGTCTTGTTAGTTTTATGTTTTCAGTGTGTTTCACCTGAAACATGTAACTGAAAGAGAGTAGTTTTGCAATGATACTTGATTTTTCAATAATCTGAAATGTTTACTTTCTCGTGTACACCATTAGGCAATGAGAAACCATCTGGAAGACTGATTATCACCAGGAGACAAGTCAAAAAGGGCCTGGAAGCCACTAGTTCATTTTAAAGAGACAGTTTCCACCACTGGCAGATATTTCATCCTCAGTACTTGCAACGGCATTTCTCTGCGATGCCCCTGTGGTGGTTTTTGATTGCCCTTGTATTCCATACAGCAATTTGCTTATTTTATTCTCGCTTCTTTTGTTGCAGTTGACGCAAAAAGGAAGACAAAAAGCCTCTTTAAGGGCAGAAAGTATCTGACATGTGGCTCTCAACTTCAAAACTTCTATTGCAGTCTTTTTTGTTACTCTTGCTGCCAGGCCCCCCCTATGAGACCTGACAGTGGACATGTACTCCCATGTCAGGATAATCGGCCTGCACTGTCCTCAGACAAGTGGGGGAGGAGCACAGCCACTCCACTGTTGGCCAGATTTCTGGGCATGCAGTGTAGAATCCAGACCTTCTAAGGTAGGACATGACAATGTCCCCCTCTGCTGAGAAAAATGTCAGTTACAGCATTGGTCACATCTGACTTCTGGGTATATTTGTATTTTATTTTAGCACCAAGAGGTTGGCAGGTGTTAATAGAAGACTTGGCATGGCTGGCTAACCACAGCCGTTGGTAGCTTGCCTGGTATGAGCTCCTTAGGCAGTTTGGTTATGGAGTTTGCTTTCCATGAGAGAGAGAGAGATTCTTGAGCAGGTTTAGGACATAATTTCACTATTTTTATGCTCCTTAAAAAAAAAAAAAAGTTTTTTTAAGCTACTCACTTCTTTGATCACATTAAAAATTATGGGAAACAGATTTTATTTATCAGTTACTTGTTATTAACCTCTAAATGGGGGTGACTTTGTCTACCTTTCATATTTTAGCTGTAGAATATTAAAGTGACTGTGCCAAAGAAGGAAGGATTTACAGAATAAAGCTACACAAAACTGCTAGGTCTCAGAGTTCCTTATGGAGTCCAAGATAAATTAGGATATATTAAAGAATTGAGATTGAATCCTAGTGAATGGATAAATTTTAAAAGTTTACCTGCTTATCAGGGAAAAGTCTTAGAGACTGTGTCCAGCTGAGTTGATGTGTAATTACAGGGAAAAACACACTGCTATCAAGCAGCTTATGCTAGTCCCAGGAACCAGCTTGATGTACAAGAGAGTAATACCTCTATTGCATACAAAAATATCTTCTGTGTTCTTAACTACAGGTCAAAGTTGTCAGCCTGAAAAGTTTCAGTGCTTAGCAACTCCTGTGCCTGCAAAATGCAGAACTCTATTTAATAAAGTCCTTATTGCTTTAGAAAATAAAGAAATGAAAGTTCAAATACTAATTCAAGAATAAGCAAATGGACTCTGATAAAAAGAAAGAAGAAAAAAGCTGGAGGGGGGGGTGCGTGTTTAGTTTTGTCCCTCTACTTGGAGCAAACTTGTGCATTGTCTTCATTTATCATTAATGGTCTTTCACATTCCTTTTTCTAGAGTGATGAACATCAAGTGAGGCAGTTTGAGTCAAGTTCAGTCATTGTCCATTTCTGCTTGTGGAATTTTTAACTAGGTGAATCGTTACAAGATTTTACCTTTACTGTATGACTGTAAAGGTAACATTAGTAAAACGTTGGTATATGGCATTTGTGCTTGCTTATCTTCTAGACTGGGAGGGGAAGAGGAATGGAGCAGCTCAGAGCAGTAAATAGGATGTTCTTGGAGGCAACTTACTCCTTGTGCACAGTTGCCTCACCGATCATACTTAGCTCTGAGTAAGAGCTCAATTCTCCAAAAGCCTTGTTCTCTTCTCTGTTTGCTTTGATTTAATAGCAGTGTTTTCATTTGTCCTGTCTTGTTGTCCAACTTTGAGACTTTGTATTCATTCTGTCTTGGAGCTGAGTGTTGGTTAGAGCACGGTGCTAATAACACCAAGGTCACTGGCCATTCACTTTAGAGTTGGACTCGATGATCCTTGTGGGTCCCTTCCAACTCAGAATATTCTGTGTGTGATTCTGTGTGTTTCATGTAGCCAGCTTTTGCTTCAAATTTCTTTAACTACAAAAAATTAGAGAAAGAAATGGTATCAAGGTGCTCCTTGGGTCAGTGATGGCTTCGGAGTGCCCTGCTCTTGATAACTTTGGCCTTGATCCCAGCTTCAGTGGAGAGACTTAGTGTTTTACACTTTGTTGAAATTAGAGTTATCTTTATTTGCGTGTGTGGCTTTTTTCCTCAGCATTTTAATACCCTCTTGTTTTCTTTTTGCACTATCTCTGTTTCTATGTCATAGAATTTTAATTGCTTTCTGTTAAATATTTCCTAACTGCGTTTTCCTGAACGCAACGAGGAGTAGTATTCCTTGGATGTAATGTGCAAAGTCATGGTATGATGTGTAAGCTCTGTGGAAGGCCTAGATTTTAGTCATCATGATTAAATTTGGGGTTTTCTCCATTGTTTTTCGAACGATGTTTTCTCATTCCCTTGCTCTGTGTGACAGATCATGATTTGAATTCCTTACTTTTTGTCTCCACTAAGTGTAAAACATATTGACACCCTGATCATTTCCTAGAGCAGCTTCATTGTTGAAGATTTGTCTTTCTGCTGTTTGTCCCTTGTCTCTCTTGTTCTGTGGTATTATCAGAGTCCTGAAATGTCCTGTCCCTCTTTACACACTAATCATTATCTTTTCCTTTAGACTTTTTTTTCTCCATGAACTGTTACGCCTTTTGGTACAGTTTCATGACAAGTGCAGCATTACTATTTTTATTTTCTCATCTTCCCACAAGCCTGCTCGATGATTCAGAATATATATATGTGCCTCAACAATCAGATAGGATACTTAAACATTCTAATGCACTGGAAACTGAGACAATAAAAGATGCAGTTCAGGATTGGAGGTGCACTGATACTTCTGTGTGGGAAATAACTTATGCCCTGACTGTAGGCAGTACTTGTCCTTCATCTGTATGGAGGACAAGAGAAGGTTGTTCCCTTCTTTTCATGTAAGTAATGAGGGAGGGGTGGGTGAAAGAAAAATGGAGCGTAGGTTTTGGTGATGTAGTTCATATATGCAAATGTAACAAGGCTTTGATTTATACCCTTCTGTGCTGTGCTGGGTCCAAAGTCTGTCTTACTCTGTCAAGCATCCTTGCTGTTCTGTAAGTCTTGCTGAAAAGATACAACTGTTGAAGAATGATTTTGTCTCTTTTTTTAATGGAAGACTTTTATAAGGAATCTTAAGTTGCTATTTCAGGATTTTGTTTAACCTATAATAAGCTCAGATTTGTGTGTTTTGTTCTGCAGTGAGTATTATTTCAGCACAGAAAACTTGGAAAGAGACTTCTTTCTGAGGAGAAAGATGGACCAACAAGGATTTCTGCCTGTGTCATTGATCGCCAGCTTCCGTCGGATGCAAGCTCTGACCACAAACGCTGCACTCATTTTGGAGGTAAAATCATTCACAAGTCTGTATGTGGGAAGCTGCTTGGTTAATTCTATGCTGCCTTTTAAAGTTAGTGCTAGGAGTTAAGAAAAATTTCTGTTTATAATGACAGGGATTTATAAAGAGGCTATAAATGGCCAAGTTGTTGGTGTTTTTTTTCTTTTTTGGATGGTTTTAAAGTATGTTTGTCACACAGGCCCTAAAGGACAGCACAGAAGTTGAAACTGTGGATCAGAGACTAAGAAAAAGGGTTGATCCCGAAAAGTGGCCAATTCCAGGTCCTCCTCCATGCAACCTGCCTCCAACTGACTTTTCTCAGCTCATCAATTGTCCAGAATTCATACCAGGACAAATTTTTGGCTCACATACTGGTAAAGGATTTACTGTATAGAAACATAATTTTAGGAGTGTCTGTCTAGCTTAGGAAATTTGCCTCCTGATAGTGATTTCACAATAGAAGTTGTACATTTGGTAATGGTTTATTCAGCTGCTCTGCCTGCCAGCCTTGCATATACTGAGTCACATGTCTGATGCAAAGTGGCTAAAAATGTCTCTTAAGTGTTATGGCTATGACCATTCACTGGAATATAGAATGATGGGCTACAGCCCTGTAGAATTACTAACATTAATCTTAAGATAGTGATAAAATCTGCTCCATTTTTGTAGCACCTGAAAGTTGACTCTTTATTTGGTGCATCCTTGTTTTGGATGGGAA
Source organism: Pachyramphus minor (assembly GCA_013397135.1). NCBI lineage: Eukaryota > Metazoa > Chordata > Aves > Passeriformes > Tyrannidae > Pachyramphus > Pachyramphus minor. The sequence continues at coordinate 219,224 of VYXB01006747.1, forward strand.
ACTCATTCACATTATTAATAGGGAGATGGCTTTGTTTGCTGACAGCCCTTGGCAAGAAAATTTTTTACTAAAATGTTGGCTGGAATTAAATGGGAAGAATGAAGTTGGTGTTATGCATCCATGCATAGAGACAGAGAATGACATGGAGAAAATACATCCCTGATGCTGCTGCTCTTGTTTTCTGAATAACACATAATTTCTCACAGACTGTTAGAAACTTTCCATGTAAATAAGTTCTTAGAATTGATTTTATCCTGAAATGTTGAGTGAACTGTGAAAAGCTGTCTCCTGAAAGTGAGAAGAAATTCCCTGATCACTGTTAACCAGAGAGGTAGAAAAATGGTAGCTGTGGTTAAAAGAAAGACCAGGGAAACAATTAAAAAACCAGCAAAGCAAAACCAAAACAATCCACAACAGGAACTGAACTACTGTTTTCCACTACTAGAGTCTGCACCAAGTTCTCCAAGAATGGGAAGCCCACTGAGTCCAAAGGAAAACACTGAAACAAGTAATTTTCAGACAATGTCTAAAGGACTGTCTACGAGTTTGCCCGATTTGGACTCGGAACCTTGGATAGAAGTGAAGAGGCGGCATCGGGCATCCACAGTCAAACTAAAGGTAAAATCAAAGCCCTTTAAGTTACCTTTAAATAAACAAAAGCCAACTTTGAGATTATACTGTAAACTGAGATTTTTCACATCAACATATGTGATACTTGATAATGCAATTATGTGAAGATAATCATCATCCAATTCAAATATGAAACCTTTTCCAATTTAGGAAACTGTTCCTACACCTGATCAAACAGCAGATCAACACAAACTGCCCCCACCTCCGGAAGAACAAGAACAAGAAGAACTTGAATTTTTGTTTGATGAAGAGATGGAACAAATTCAGGGTCAGAGGAGTAAATTTACTGATTGGTCAGACAGCGATTCTGATTATGAAATTGATGATCAGGACATAAACAAGATTTTGATAGTAACACAGACACCACCACCATATGTGAAAAAATATCCTTGTGGAGACCATACTGGAAACCATGTGTGCCGTACAAAAATGACATCAGAACTTGCTAAAGTCATTAATGATGGCTTGTACTATTATGAACAGGATTTGTGGATGGATCAGAGTGAAAACGATGCCATGATGAAGGTAATTGTCTTAATTTTTGACCTGAAAAACATGTCTGTCCAAACAGTTCCCAAATTAATTTCAGCCATCTGCTATGTGGTTGTAAAATGCTACAGAAAAGTGTCAGTAATTTGCAGGTCTGTTATCTTTACAGTCAAAAGCAAACTCAGTTTTTTCTTGTCACAGACTTGACCAAAAACATTGAATGAATATTTTCTAGAACTGTTTTTAACATTTTGGACATGGGTCAAGTTTTCCAGTGTTTTCTTGTTCTTTGAAACAGTTGCTCAGTAACAACTGCAAACCCCTTACCTAGAGGGGAAGGGAGCACTGGTCTGAGATGAGATAATGATAGCAAAGTAATACAGTAATTTTAAGCTAGTTTAATATTAAGGTTCTGTTTGCCTTGTAGTTTGTTAGAATGGAGTTACCACTAAGTGGTGAGGGGAAGTAGCTTAATGGACTAATGGAGCACGTCAGTGCAAAACCAAGCTGACAAAGATAGAAATGAATGTTGAGAATAAGAGCGAGAAATAAACGTAGAATTAAGAATATGGATTTATTTTTTTTTTTTATTACAAAGGAAATGGACCAAGAAAACCAGCAAACATGAAGAGGACAGTGAGAAATAGCAAACAGCAAGAGAGAATATCTTCTTTTTTTGTTGTTATGGTCTTGACAATGATTTAACAAGATTTTTCACACACAGCATGCACATGCACACATCCCACCTGAGGCAGGTGTATGGGTACTTAGGTGTTAATTCTGGCTTACTTTCTCTTTATGAAATGCACCTGTTTCTCAGGATGGTATCTGTTACCCTGCTTTGCATTTACAATTTGCTTTCTCTAATTCAGCAAGAGATTGAGAACTTTAAGAAGCTAAACCTCATTAGTAAGGAAGAATTTGTTATTCTTGCACCAGAAATGGCTGATCCAACCCAAGGAGTTCCTCCTGGACCTCCAGAGTTACAGAAAGGTAAGTAAAAGTATTTGTTTCTTAGAATCTTTGGAATAAATAACAACTCTGTAGGTGTTTTAACTCTTTCTGCCTGTGTAATACTTTAATTTTGGTTCAGTCTGAGGGGCTTTCTCTTTGCTCACTTTTCAAACTGTCAACTGTTCTTCTTTAGCATGGTTTGCATTGAGTGACATGATGCTGGTATTTGTACTTCTCAGGGTACCTATGACCATCTGAAGGCAGTGGTCTGTTTTGTTGTCACTATATAGCAGCAACACGTGCTTTTTGTGTCATTTGGAATTTACAATGTGTAAAGTAAACTGATGTTGTGAAACATTTTATGGAAACCAGCAGTTTTATGGGACACAGGGATGGAAGGAAGTGAGATTAGAAGAATTTTCTACTTGTATCATAATCCTACTGAGCAGTCACAATGCCCAAATCTTACCTCTTAGCAGTAATATTAACATTTACTAGCTTCCATACTAATGGCATCTTGGAAGTAGTTTAATAAAACCACCTCACTTTCTCCTTCCTGCCTTCATATTTAGCAAAAGAGCTGACTTGTGACATCCTAAGTGTTGAAGTACCTCCAAAAGCAGGAATAGCTCGATCCCTGCCAACAGCAGTTCCAGACTCTCATCATTTTCACCCTGGCTTGATCCCGCGAACACCTCGCACCCCAAGGCTACAGGATCCCAAAAAAACACCCAGGTTCTACCCTGTTGTTAAAGAAGCACGATCCTTTGATTTAAAGGTAAATGGAAAAACATATTAAAAAAACCCACACACAAACAGAAAAAGCCTGTAAAACTCACGTTAGTGCATACAGTTTAACAGGAATTAAAAGGCAAAAAATTTAAATGCTTGTACTCTTTTATAGTTTATCTCCGAAATATTTACCATATTCAATTTTTTTTTATTTCTATTAAATGTTTTCTGAGGTTTTTTTCTTAAAAGTCCTTGCTGAAAGCTTAGTGCCTAAAATTTTTTTATTTGTTATGTAAGACTAATCTTTAGGTAATGAAACTGGAGTTTTGTGACTTTATAATATGTTAGATAATAGAATATAAAATTTTTAGATCTCTGTCTTAAGAGGGAGAGAATGTGTGAAGTCAAATTAGGGAAATAAATCCTTCATTTACTTCCTTAGACTCCTAGAAAAAGAAAAACACGTCACAGTACGAATCCTCCCTTAGAATGCCATGTTGGTTGGGTGATGGATTCCAAGGATCACAGGCCTAGAACTTCCTCTCTGAGGTAAATTTTTTTGTTGTTGTTGTGGAAAATTTGTTTGCAGTTAGTTCTCAGTTCTCATAGAGAAACAGGATGCAATAAAAGACAATTCATAAATACAGTGGAAGCTAGGAAAAAGTAATCAAGGAGGACAAAAACATGGAATCAAGGCTGTGTGGAAGCAAGCTAGACAGACTGGTGTTCACATTGTTTGATCCATGATATAGCAGCAGTAACATTACTTGAGGCACTGATGTTCACATCAGTGACTTTGCTTTTAAGCGGTCATTTAAAATCAGGCATGACAGTAATGTTTAGTTGTCCAAAACTGCCTCTTTTTTTTGACATATTAGCACAAAATCTGATTTTCTTGAGGTGCATCCAAGACTGGGCCCCGAGCAGGCACTGTAGCAGTCATCAGGTGACTGCAGTGCTCTGACAGCCCTTGCATAGGTCAGGATGGGTGAAAACTGACTCTGTAGAAAAGCTGTTCCTGGGTCAGAAATGTGTTTGTTGGCTTTTTTTCCTCAGCAGTTCCAATGCCTCACCTTCAGAAGGAGCTCCACTAGCAGGTTATGGCTGCACTCCAAATTCTCTGCCAAAATTTCAGCACCCTTCTCATGAGCTGTTAAAGGAGAATGGCTTTACCCAACAGGTGTACCACAAATACCGGCGGAGGTGTTTAATGGGTAAGCTGCTCCATGCACTTCCTCAAATTTTAGGTAGGAGGTGCCAGGTTTCATCTGATACCGGTTTTCTTCACATTGTTCCTCACCCTTAATTTTTCTTGGGAAAGGAAGGCAAGATTTATTTGATGCTTCTATTTTAGGAATTCTGCTTTCCATTAGAATTTACAATCCCTGACCAAAAAAAATACCCTCCAATGTGAACTGCAGTTACCAGAAGGTCTTGTGTGTGTTTACTAAAGGAAAAGCACTTGAAAATATTCTGCTAAAGATTTAAAATAGTACTTTTGGTTTCCCCTTTCTTTTTTCTTCCAGAGAGGAAACGGTTGGGAATTGGCCAGTCCCAAGAAATGAACACACTTTTTCGTTTCTGGTCCTTTTTTTTGAGAGATCACTTCAACAAGAAAATGTATGAAGAATTCAAACAACTTGCTCTAGAGGATGCAAAAGAACACTGCAGGTAATTTTTTCCTGGAAATTAAAAACTGTTGAGGCTTTACCATTGCCTTTAATGACTGTAAAGTTTACATGTGTTGAATGTTTTTAGTGTTGCCTTTGACTCTTTGTAAATCTTTAAAATAGCAGTGTGTATAAGTTATTTTAGTAACAAAAATCAGTATATATTTGTGCTTTGCAGATAAATAGCTAAATGTGCAACATTTCCTGACTTGCAATCAGTCCAGAATGCCACAAAATCCTGTCTGTAACTTACTGTCAACTGTGACAAGTCAGCTCTGTGCTAACACTCCTAAGATTCTTCCTTCTGTAGCTGAAGACATTCTTAACCTCATTCAGCTTGTTCAAACTGGTTCTGGCCTTACAAAAATACCAGAAAAAATGACCACAAAGGAAATTGCTGCTGCCCTTTAGCTCTTGGATATTATTCCCTTCCTTTCTCCCAGTTCCTCCACCTCTGTTTCTCTGAGCCAAAGAAACAAGGTACATTTTTGTACTTCTCTGTTCTGTTCCAGGTATGGCTTGGAATGCTTGTTTAGATTTTACAGCTATGGCCTGGAAAAGAAATTCAGGCAAGAAATATTCAAGGATTTCCAAGAAGAAACAAAGAGGGACTATGAAGCTGGTAATTATCACAGGCCTGTCACTGCTCACACTGGGGTAATGTTAGTTGGAGATAATCCCAGTTCCTTGGCACTGACGTGTTAACTAACCCAAGCGCAGCTTTTGTTTGTATTTTTTATCTTCAGTTCTCCCTAAACATATCGTTACCAGTGAATAATTAAGATTTTAATTAAATTTGGTATTTGTAAATTGCTAAAATTATCTTCTTCCATCTTACTAGGCCAGCTGTATGGACTAGAAAAATTTTGGGCTTACCTAAAGTACTCTCAGTACAAGACTCCAGCCATTGACCCTAAACTGCAAGAATACCTGAGTAAATTTAAGAGGCTGGAGGACTTCAGGGTGGAGGTGAGTTTCAATACCTATTTTAAATAAATATTTGGTGTACTAATATTTTTACCACAAGGTAATCTGAAACCAGTCCTTGATTTCAGCAAAAGGCAGCTTAACAAATCCTAAGGGCCTGATCCTTTCAGTCCTTTAAGCTTTATGGAAAGGCAGAATGGCCTTAGAGCAAAACACCTGACGGGCTGCCCGTGTTTATTTTCAGCCTCCTGTTAGTGAAGAATCTGGCAGAAAGAGACCAGTTGCTGCAACAGGTGAGGACTCAGGTCATCGCAGACATCAGTCTAATTCTCCTAAGACACTTCCTGCCACTCAAACCACCACTCCCTGCCAGTCCCGGGCACTGGGAAGCGTTACCAGTGGGAATACGGTGCGAGCGTCCGTGAGCTGGAGCAGTGCTGCCACGAAATCCATAGAAAATGATGTGCCAGAAAAATAGACTTGGGATGAGCTTGTGCTCCTGAGAATCAACCTTGACATCACTCTCTTAATGTGGAGATCCTCAAGGCGAGCCAGTCCTACTACATGATTAAAAATGTACGGAATGACAAAGAATTGGATTCTCTTTTTCACAGGATGTAGTCCCAAAACACTTACCCTAGGAGAGTTGCTCTTCGTTACGGGATCATCGGAAGGATCCTAGGGAAGATTCTTTGGCTTCAGTATTGCTTTCCTCAAGCTTTTGTTTACAAAGAACTGCATTCCTTGCATATGCAAAAAATACTTTGGGGGATGCCTTACATTTCAGCTCAGATTTCTTAAAAAAGGTAACACCCATGTTCTTTACTGTGCTTTCCTTACTCAGATGCCCCCCCCCCCCCATTATTTGTATTTTACCAAAGCAAAAAATGATTACATTATATGTAGAATATTCAATGGAAAGGAGGGATCTCTGTGATTGGTTTACTCTTGAAGCTGACTATCAAAAAGGATGTTTTTTGTGCAAAAGCACACTTGAGAACACACAGCTATATATGAAACTGCACTTCTGGATTCTATTTAAAGATACAGTTTCTGGTTTTTTTCAGGGGCTCCATAGTTGGCATTTTATTAATTATGGAGTTTGAGCGGACATAACTGGGATAGTTTTGCAGATATTTCCTTCAGTACTGGTTCTTTAATAACTCAAAGAACAAAAAACTATAGGGGAAAATTGAGCTTTTGATTTCATAGTGTCTTAAATTAACATTCAGCACCTACATTTTGTGCAGGTTGTTAAAACAGCAAACTATTCAGATTATTCTGGGCTTGAGAGGTTTCTTCATTTGAATTCTCTAATGATTATGAACTCCAATAGGAAAGGCATAATTTTTTTTTCTCCATATTTCAAGTAATAATTAGTTTGGAGGGAAACGAAGTATTTCTTGTAAATTTTATTTGCTTTATTTTGCAATATCTGAATTAAATTCTGCTTAAATTGTGCTAGCTAAGCCTAAAATATTTCAAACAGGTCTAAAGACAATTCACTGAATATAGGTTATTCAAATACAAATCCATTTTTATAGCTGAGAGGTGGGGATGTTTATAACCTGTCATGTCTTACTAACTTGATTACTTTGTTTTTAAAGACTCAAAAAGAACGAAGTGGATAACTTGCCTCTTCCAGGGGTAGGTGAGAGGAATTCCAGCTTTTTGTTAGTTAACTGCAGAAATTAGTCCAATTAACTTTTAAAGTTAAAAAGTTCTGTCTAGCACAGATGCCTTAATCTGACTGCACAGCCATGGATGGGGTTTTATTGTAACAAGTCATTAATTTTTCAGTCATTGTCTTGTGAATCTCACTGAAACAAATGATGGATGTTTGCATTGAAAGGAATGGGTGGTAGCAGTGACCTTCCTACAGTTTCTACCATTTCAGTACAAAATCCAGCCTTTTGTCAGTGGCCTGTTTCTAAATAAATTTAAACACATAGCAAGGTTATAAGTAAATATCCTATAAATATGCTGAAGTGACACATCTCAATCCTGTGTTTGATCCATGCCTTTTGCTATCCATGAAAATGATGCAAATGTAAATTTGGATTGAAATTGTATATACAAGTAATAAATTTAAGATATTTCCTTTCACTTTTTCACTGGAAAATGTGCAGATTAAGCTTTTAGTGTGTGTAATTTTGTGATTATCTTCAAATATTTTATAAAAACAACAAAAAAATCCTAATTGTGTTGTATAATAACTTCTCCCCCCCAAAGTATGAACAAAAACAACTTGAAAGAGTGTAAGGGTGCAGATTGATTTACACAGGAATTTCTGGTGCACTGCAGTATTGTGGAAACCCAGCCTGTTACGGGCTGAAGTGGTTCTTGGGATGTGAGCCAGCTTTCTTCAATATTGATTTATTTTTGCCACATGACTGGGTATTTCAAAAAACCTACTACAGGTGAGTGATAAGTATAGTGGAAAGCAAAGAGAGTGAATACTTTACATGCTGCCCTCTAGAACTGCTTAGATAGTGTCCTTTTAGTGACATGAACAAAACCACCACCCAAGTCCATCCACAAGGCTGGCTGCCTTCCAGGAATGTCCCTTTCACTTCCCATGGGCTTGAATCTTCCCCTCTTTCCTTGCAAAGAGGTGGAAAATACAATACTTACATTGCTGCTTGTTTCTCTATCTGGCTTCACATCTTCAGGTGGTTAATCACCTCTCAGTAATTGATGTACCTTGTTGCAAGACCACAGATTTGTCCCTGAACATGCATGTGTATGTATCCAACATCCCTTCTGATGCTTTTTAGGTCCATGTAATCCAACCTTGAGTTAAGAGTGGTTGCATCCTAGCAGTGGTCTAATACTGAGCACTCAGCAAGTCTTGGACCTTTCCTTGTCTAAAAATTCTCCCATGTGCTTCTTGAAGAATTTCTAGGTTTGTCTTAATTTCTTCTGTTGAGAAATGACTGTACCAATACCCCAAAACATTACCCTGCCTAAACTCAGGAAGATTTCTGTCATGCTCAAAATACTGGATTCTAGAGGCTTTTTAAAAGGGAAGGGAAAACTCAAGCTCTTGTTCCTGGTGGAGACTAGATGTTTTCCTATAGAGAGCAGTAGCCTGGTCTGTGTGACCGATGCTCCTGAAGTTTAACAGGGATTTGGATATCTGGGGGGAGATAAAGCATTAGAGTGAATGGAAAACAGTTTGTATTCACAGCAGCCTCTACTGTGGACCCTTTGCTTCAGGCACTGCAGAGGTGACAAATGACACTCCCTTGGCTCCAGGCAGAGGAGACTGAGCATAGCCAAGGATCTTTTCCTGATAAATCCCACAGCTACATTAGGCTTGCTTGACCTGTCGTCTTAAGAACTTTCTTCTCTGCTGTCTTCAGCCTCAGTGCTTTTGTGGTTTCAGGGAAACAACCCTTCACTGTATTTGAGCCAACCCTGGCACACAGGTTCTATCAAAGCAACCTTAAGCCCAGTCTGTGAGCACCTCTTAGGAAACATTCACCTTTAACCATAAAGTAGAAGCCAGTAGAAGGATTTACCAGTAACATCTGTACCTAGTTATTTATTTGCTTTCCATATGTAAGCAAGCCTTCAAGGCTTCCTTAACTTGTGTTAAGGAGGAAAGGAATAAATAGCCAAATCTTTTGTACCTATCTATACAGAGACATAGTACCTTTTCCTAGAGGAAATAAAACCCCACAAACTCTCACTGTATTATCAGTGAGACTCAAACAAAGCCTATGCAAGGTTTAACTGCTCCCTGATCTTTGCAATGAAGACAGTGAAATCAAACTGATTTTGCAGGAAGGTTAGAACTAAGATATTTAAAGTGAAGCAAGATCAGCAGAGTGCCAAACTGATTTTAGATTGTGTCCAACCCTAAAGGATAGAAAATTTAAACCTTAGCCAAGGAAAGGTAGATCTACCTCAGTAAAAAGATCCAAACAAGTACAAGCACGTGAAAGGATAATTCTGTAGTCCTTACTGGAAATTCAAGATGTTCAGATCAAGTAACAACATGGTAAATTTTTATTTAAAATCAAGAAGGTTTAAAAATCTATTTCCTGCCATAATGCAGCATTTTGGGGAAGCGATGTACAAATGGGGCAGAAGTGTCAAAACAAATTATAGGTCCAACTAGTTTAAGTCTAGCCTAGGCAACCAAGTCATATATTTAACTGAAAATGTGTTTTGTGCCTATAGATTATGAGAAATTCTCACTTCATGACCCTCGTGTTGCTTAAACAAAATTTAATAGTCAGTACCAACCTGCCCATTGTTTTACTTAACAGTGAATTTTGACCATGTGATTGACACAAATGTTCCAAGGATGAATGCCTCCATCAGATTGTTATAGCAGCTGCACTGAAGGTGGGATAGACCTGATGTTACTCTCAGTTATGCTTTGTGTATGTCAACTTTTTATATATATGAAAGCTACTCTGTGCTTTAAAGCACTTCTTTTTTTAGATTGTCAGCTAATCAGCACATCACTACTCACTTTGTGTGTAGGATGGATGAGGGTAATTTAAATCCATTAGACATCAAAATACAGGGTTAAGTCTATGCAAGATTCTGCTGCCATGGGATAAGTTTTGTATTCCTCAGTTACCATTAAGATGTTTCAAAACAAAACTCACCCATCACATACCTTGTTGTTCAGCCAATCCTAAAAGTTAAGCCTGGATATTGCACTGTTGCTCAGCTTATAACAATGTGACCCAAGCACAGGCCAGGGCTTACTGCATTGACACCTCTCAGAACTGTCCAGCCTGAACAGAACCCTGCAGCCATAACTTCTATGGAGAAACAGCTCCACTTCTCTTACTTCTTCCATGCTAAAACTATTCTGTTCCAAGGCTGGATATGCAAGGAACAGAATTCGATCTGCCTTCTAGGACACGTGAGTTACACATGATTCAACAGAGGAGTTTTTGTTTATTTGTTTCATTTACATCAATATAAATCTTTTTCAGTCAAATAGGAATAAAAAAGTAGTCAACCCTGGAATTTCACAGTTTACAGTTCCACAGAATGTGTGTGTGTATATATATATATAAATTGTTACTGTAGACTTATTACAGGTGAAATCTGCAGAGTCACACAGACATAAGCCACAAAGCTGCTGTTCTTGTCCTATTAATGCCATGAGACATATTCCTTGTACTTTACATTACATGCTTTATTTACATCACTTCTTTTTCCCCACCATAAATGCATTGCCATAGGTTTACTCTCTTAAATACAGCTTACCTGAGTAAGTCCTCAAGATTCCTCAACAGCTGGGACTTGAGGGGGAAAACAACTAGACAAGGAGCAGTATTAATAGTGATGGATGCTTCATATATCCCAGACTTCTTCCCCTTTGTATTCCATCATTTCCAGCTCTGCTTAACAGCTACTATATAAAGTCTGACAGCACATGTGGTATTGTACATGCTTTATTAAAATGGTACTTGTATTTACAATATCTGCAGAAACAATCCCTCCCACATCTTGCATTCAGACAGACACACACACAGACACACGCGCGCAACGCCCCTCCGTTCTACAGGGGTGTGAAGGCTATGCTCCCAAAAGTTAGGCAGCTTCTGGAAAAGGAGGAAGGGTGACTTTTTTTTTGTGTGTTTGTAATTCATTAAAAAGAAGCATGGGAGTATGCATTTGGCCATCACAATGCTAATTTAAGTATATGTAGCATTAACATCTGGCAGTAACACTGAGTATTCCTCTTTTACATTCTATACACAGAATGACATCAAGGCTTTCCAGTCAACAGAACATTCCAACTTCAGTCTCAATGCTGCTTGTAGTGACTATGAAACCACAATTTGGGGGCAGTCCCTTAAAACAATTCAAGTCTATGTAAGCGAAATAAGGCACAATTAATATTTGATTTGATTTAGAGGATGGGAAAAGGGGGGAGAGGCAGGCTTCAGATAATAGTTGTTGCAGAGGAAACTGTTTTACCCAATCCTTTTGAGAAAAGGATGAACTTTATCCCCATCCTAATCTACATGGACTTCTCTTAGAGAACTGAAGTATTCTGCCGGGGCCACTAACGCCCACATACAAAACAAAACTGGAAATTCACATTTTAGCACCAGCTTCAGTAGTGTAACCTACTGATGCTGATGTGCATGAGTACATCTTTCGTTAATGCTGAAGGAGAAAAACACACGAAACAAGATTCAAACCTTCCTCTGAGCTTGAAGACTCATGTCTTTTAGAGAACTTGTAAGATATACTAATTGAAGGCTTCAGCTTACTGATAAAAAGGAATAGCGTTTTTGCCTTTAAATCCCTGGCCCCTCTTCCCTAACGAAGCCTAACCAGACATTACAAATAAACTGCAACAAAAAATTTGGCAGCACAAAGAATGTCTAGTATTCAAATCTTCACTTGTGAGTATATTGTTTTCCTCGTACAAAACCTGTTGAATGTTTTTCGCAGCAGATGAACTGTACCCAAAGATGCAGGACATTCTGTGATGGGGATAAGAGGTTGCAGTTCCGAAGGCCCCTGACTTTGGTTGTTTACAAAGTTCATTCCTGTTTAGTGTGATCCTTGGTATCTTCCTCATCTGTGTATTCTGATGGTTCTTCCCCTGGTTTTAGGAGTCTACCTACGTAGTCATATTTTTCTGAAAGAGATTTATGATTCCATTACAATCAAATACAGCTGCATTTGCTTGTTAGCCTGGACTACTGCAAATTCACTTTTTCTCCTACACGCTACAGTTCTTAACCTGAATCACTGGACTTGGTGGTAATTTAGCAGCAAGCTCAGCCTCCCAAACCAATCCTGCTACCACTGCCTCTCCCTTCTTTCTCTAACTGGGAGTACTTTGTTTCTGTTCTCCCACAGCGGATGAGGCAAAGCTTTGTCACCCAAGGGCTGAAATTGCTGCTCTTCAATCCATCAGCAGCCTGTTTTCATTTCAGTCAGTGAGAAAAATGACTCTCCCTCCCTCCTGAGGCATATTTGTCAGCAATTATTTCAAGACAAACTTGTTCAACCCTTTATGCTAAAACAATCCTTAGTCCTAATTCTAATTCCATGGCATCCAAAGCCAACAACCTGTGAGCAGGAGTTCCATCAGCTAAGCTGATCTGAGAGTGAAATTCTGTTCTGAAGAGCTAAGACAACAGTTTTCTTGTATAAAACTAAAAGGTTGAAAAAGATTTAGTAAGATATAGTGAAAGGCTCTCTATGGAAGAAAGGCCTGAATTCCCTGGTCTTTTCTTAACAAAGTTACATTCCATTAATAATATTACTGTCAACATTTCTTTAAAAGCTTCCCCAAGCCCAAATCAGTAATTTTTATTAAAAGTATTTCCTTAAGCTAAAGATGTGCTCCTAATTTGAGAATTTACCTTTAAATTGCATTTCCCACTCTCTTACACTTTCCATTTGTACAGCATTTAAGTCCGATAGGTCATCATATTCATCTCTGAGTGCATCTTTATCTAGACAGAAAGTTGCTAGTCCCCTGGAGGCATCTCTGCCAGCAAATATTCCATATGGACCCTCTGAAAACAAAAAGACAAAATTGATGCCTTCAAGTCTTTGTTTATGGTAACCAAATCTCTGTTCGTTACACAGTCTGCCATGAATTAAACTTCTGCAGTGATGGGAACAGCAGCAGTTTCAGTACCACGGCTGCTCGACATTCAACAGCACTGCAATTCAATCTTTAATGTCACTGGGAGATAAAGTCTGCTGAGAGAAGCAGAACCAGGAAAATAACTTTGAAGGGATATCTGGAAAAATCCCTGTCAGTTGATGCAAGTCAGTTGATGCAAATTCCAAAGGGACCAGAGGCTGGAATTCAAAAGAAATGCACTTCTATTAAACAAAGCATTGAGTATTTACAAATCAGGCATTAACAGAACCAAACTGTATAGACATCTTAATTAGACATTAATTATTATAAATAAATATAACTTAAGAGTGCTAGTTAATAATTCCACTTCACTTATAGAACCACAAGAACTTTCTACATCTTTTGTGACGTTTCTTACTTCTGTGGAAATCTCCTCACTCACTTTGGGCAGCAGATCCTCCATATACCTATCCTGTTCTGCTCTTGAAAACGGCACAAAGTGTCACATTAAGAATATAAAGCAACTACTTCCTCTGTGCTTTTTGACCAGTGCAAAGCAGCACAAATATGCCAATAACATTTTGAGCAATGACTGTAAAATAAATATTATTACAAAGAGAACTGGATGATTTGCAAACTAACAACTTTCAGGATAAGGTTGGTAACTGGCTTTCCTGAATTTTAATTTAAAGAGACTTTAAGCATATCTTAGATTTTCTTGACCTAAAACCAAATACTGTAATTCAGATCAGGTAAAACAGACAAACAAACAAACAAAACAAAACCCACAACCAAAAAGCAAACCAAAAAACCCCACCCACTTTAAAGTTTTCTGCACTAACTGCAGCAGCTGAGCACGAGGGAGATGCCCAAGGCTTGCTGCAGAGTGGTTGCTACTTGAAGATAAACAGGCCAGGGCCCTTCTCTGGCTTACCTCTCGACAGTGGCCGTCAGCCTGAAGAAAAGGCAGCACCCACGGGCAAGAATGAACACAAGCAAGTGGCAACACACTGTCCTTCACCCCCTCTATTGCCTGCTGGAGCACCTCAGACCTCTTCTGCACCAGGACGAGCCACGGGAAATCAATCCAAGAGGCTGCTTTCCTCCCAGGCCGCTTGCTCCAGCCACCACACCTATCTGCTCTTGCTGGGCATTGACTTCGGGGGTCAGACAGAGGCTGAATGCAGCAGGAAGAATTCCTGAGGCAAGGAACCCGAGTACCATATGGATTAGAAGAAACTACGTCCTCACCAGAACGGGTGTCGTCTCTCCACCCCGGAGTGCTTGGCATTGTAAGCTGCTTACAGTCAGACCTGAGAACAGAAGGGTGTCTTGTGTGCCAAAGACAATTCCCTCGTCTCTCTGGAAATAAACCAACTGATTTAAAAGCAAAAATTCCACAAAAAGTAGGTATTGGAGAACGAACTATCAACTGGAAGTTTGCACTGCACCAGTCTGGACATAAGAGACAATTGTAACGATCCTTTTAGATATTTAGCTCCAGGAACAACATTCACAAAAACTACCTTTGAGATCAGAAACTACATTTAGACTACTAAAGGGAAACAGAGGCAAGAGGGCTAGTGAATTCTTTCCTATTTGCATCCTAATTAGACGTTTATTTGCAAACCAGGATTTAGAGAATGACATTGACCCTTATACCAATGCATTTTGCACACTCAGTCACTTCCCACAGAACAGGCAGTGATGCCCATCACCTGCAACACAACAGTTTCTTCAAACAAGAAGTCTTGCTTCACTCGAAATAGCAATCATTCAAGTGATCTAGTTTTTTATGTTCTGCATGAAGAACTGGAGCTATAAACAGCTCTTACAAACCCCACAATCAGTAAATCCTTAAGAGCAATTTTATGTTACTTAATGTCCCCACCAACAGTATTTTGTCCCCAGTTTTTCCTTTCTCTGAAGTGTTTCGAGCAAATATGGCCATAAATCCTACTGTTTGGATAATGTGTTATCTAAATTCTGACTAACCAGAGAGTAGCACACTGCTCCCCTTCTCTTCTACCCTGCATTTAGTGGTCTGTGGAGTTTTACAGCACCTGCTGAGATGCCACCTCTTGGTCCACCACCTTGATTACAATTATTTCTATTAAAAAGAGAATGACATATTTATCAGTATCGTATTTATCAGCACTGAACACCCTTATATCTCAATAAAACACTCAACTGAAAGCATGAAAGCTTTTAGAATGTATCAGCTTGCATTAAGATTAACGGATGCAAAATTTCTGCAAGTGTCTTTTAATCTCATATGCTATTACACCAACTTTTTTTTCTTTTCTGAAATTGAATCTAAATGTTAACATTCCAGAGTATTTACTCCAGAGGTATTCAGAAGTCACAGAGAAACCACCGAGCCACATCCAAGCACTCAATGGAATGCTAACTTGTTAAAATCAGCCCTTGGACTTGGTAGACAGCATCTCAGATTCCAGCTCTGCAAATGTAACTTAGAAATGTGTCCCATCCTTTACTAAAAGGTAAATATTGAATTATCATTATTAAAAAATCGTGCAAGCTTGGCTTCACCTTAGTTGCAGGGTTGCTAAAGCGAAGTTCAGAGTACTCAGTATGAACAATCTACTTTGAGATTTAAAGCTTCCATCAGGCACTTCTACACAGAGTTTAACTACAGTATTTTATATTAATATAGAACAAAGAGGTCTGGGGTTCTGCTATAAGCCCATGTCTATTATTCACTTTTATATGAAATACCAGTGCAACATCTTAAAAAGGTATTTTGTGTATCAGATTTCATTGCATTTGGAAAAGCATCTACGAAGGTGCCAGCATAGAGAACCTTGGGGAGAAAATATCCTTCAGGAACATGATTCTGAGTTAGAGACATTAGTGCAATCCTAGACATGCTCCCACAGAGCAATTTACTCTGCAAGCCCTACCCACAGTCCTTCTTTCCCTTTGTCTGCCCACCTATTTAGATTGGCTCCTGCTGTAAATAATTCACTGCAGCATGACATGACAGACACACTGAAGAGAAGGCAAAAATAGAGGCATGTAGCATAGGTATATAAACCAAAGTGATTTTTCGAGACCCTATCACAAAATCTCAGTGGTTTTCTTTTGCTGTATCCCCAAATCAGCTATTTCATAGTCAGCTATGTCTTTAAAAAAATTCTCCTCCCACTCCTATTTGGCATCTCACAACAATGAAAGTCAGGGAAGTGTCAAAACCAATTAAAACACGTCTGCTCCATGTTACTTGGCTACACGGTGCTATGAGCCTCACGTGAAGGAAAACGCTGTTCCTTGAAGAATGCTTTTCTTCACATATTAAAGCACTCTGTTTCAGAGCCTTTGTTTATTTTTTCATCAGACAGTAATTCCTTTGCCCTGAGACCAATTATCAAAACCAACTATTTGCCTGCATAACTCCCCATCTATGCCACCATGTTCACACACTGTATAAAGGGGGACATATATAAACATGTACAAATCTTACAACTCCACCTTGTATGAAGTACACCCTTCCCTAAGCTACAGCACATGCAAAACGTTGCTACCCACCACCTGCAGATCCTCACTTCCTTTTAGAATCCACTTAAGAATCTGGCAGGCTTGAGGAACTTCACATTGTGTTCCTGCCTAATATTCACAATATTCACAATAAACTAGGTAGCTTGATAATTGCTAAAAATCAAAATCCCTTCAGACAGTAATTCCTTTGCAATTCCTGCACTCAGGATTTCTGCACCTCCTAGCCCTGTTTTGGTTCCCAAATGAAGATTTAATTTCTCTTTGCAAACACCTCAAGACAAGAGCAGGCAAGGAAAAATATATTTAAGCTAAAGCACCGTATTAAAAATTTTGAAGTATGAAGTTTTTATTTGGAAACACTGCTTCTAATCACTTCCTCCAAAACAGGCTAAACTAAATCTTGGAATAGCATGCCTTTCAATTTTCAGCCACTTTGGCTAATAGTTTCCCCAGCAAAACCTATGCTTGTATTCAACTTTGGAGTAGATATTCTTGGTTCCCAAAGAGGTTACCTGACCATTTTGGTTCTGTACCAGCTTTGTGGAACATCCCAGACTATTGCTACAAGACTAGTAAAGAAGTAAACACTGTACACTGAACTTTGGATTGCTCCACAGGGCAGCACAGGGATCACACCACAGACAGCCACATGGACTTTATATCTAATCCTAATCGATGTAATCTAAAAAATTGTATTCATTTTCACAAGGCCCATCATGTGATTTCTCTGAAGAAGCCACACAGGTTTACAAGGTTCAGTTTTAAACCAGCAGTTTTGGTTTCTTCAAGGAGTCAAAAAGCACTTCCATGCAATCACCAAATATGCAAAGTGTACCAGATGTTCTTTGCATCTGTTGACTCCATGCAGCCACTGGAAATAAATCCCAGTTTTGTCTGAAGCTTAGATATTCATGGATGACATTTGCTCATCTGCAGACAAAATTATTAACAAGTGCATTATTCCATCACTTTGCCTACTTTTTCCACTCCAGCTCAAAGTAAAAACCCCACTGGCTGTTCCACATTTTCCATCTGAATCCTGACATGTGTTTGTTTGGTGCTGCATCTTTCATGAGGGAATGAAAAAGCTACAAATTAGACAAAGCCATTTTGAGATGCATCTTGAAAGCAGAAGCTTTCTAATAACATTTATTACTGGGAATTCAAGGTGACATACTTTACTGCTCCAGATTTACATGAAAGGAAAGATGTGGGTTAATTTTAAGTTACAATTTTCATGAAAAGTATGTGTTCTTAGGAGACCAATCCACAAACTCTACATGCTAAGATGGAAACTGCTCCAAACAGGGGTCTAAATCTGACTCCTCAGGCATAAGTCCAGAGGGCCTCATTCTAACTTATTTCCTTTTTAAGTCTCTGGGGAAAAAAAGTGCAAGAATCAGTGACCCAATTTCAACTTCAGGGGTTGACAACAAGCACTGCTAAGAGAGCCTGTAGTTGAGCAGTCAAGAGATTCCTGGAAGACAGTTCCATTCTTGAGGAGGACCTGGATTCTATATCTTCCTTTAGTGAGAAATGCTCTGGCCACTAGTTTATCATCTCATAACAAGACAAACAAACCTGGCCAGGTTTTGTGATGAAATGAAAGCAATGCTGCTGTGTACTGGATTTAACATCTACATGTCACTAACAATGATGTCACTATCACATTCTAATATATCTTGCTCTTAGCACACCTGCTTGGTCAGGCCCCTCAAACTTCAGGTGACTCAATGACCTCAGAGGTTTTTTCCAACCTAATCGATTCTGTGACTGGGACAGGAACTAGGAATTTACAGAGACCTTTTATTAAACACAGTTATTCAATTATTTTAAGGAACATACTGACATTATGAAAAAAGGAAAAAGAAATTTAAAAAAAGATAAGGAGGGAGCTGACAGACACAAGGAGCAGAAGTAGAGGAGGAGACAAGTGCTGATTTTCCTGCTCAAAAGCACTTTGCTGGCCACTGCTCTCCATGAACACGGCCTGGAGGCTCAGAACAACCTCCCCATCCTGACTGCAAAGCCACTACTCCCATTAACCAGAAGTATGAAAACAATCTCACACCAACAGCATGTATACACCTTTTAGTTTTACTGCTTCTGGTTGGAACTCCATTTTACCCAGAAATGCTGTTTCTCTGAAAAGCTGAATCCCAGGGGGAAAGACACCTCATTACATGGACACCAAAGAGCTGACAAACATCAAAAACACCTTAGAGAAAGCACTTTTTTCCCTCAGCCTGTTGTGTTCTTAACCTAAGGTCACCCTTAACAGAATTCTCCAGATACATCATATATAATGTGCCTCCTCCAACATTTCTAACCATACCCTTGTATAGGATGTATGGAAAAGCACTGTTACCATGCAGTCAATAGAGACACAATGAAGTCCACAGCACTCAATTCCAAAGGAAGTCTAACAGCATCAGATTATTTTTATAGGAAGGAACAACTACTATCTTATCTATTCCTCCTGGCAAACTTGGAAAATCAGAAATCTTCATGACAACTTGAAAGACAAGAGTGGGATGAGAAATGAGTTGACATTGACAACGTACTGCAGCGAAGGAACGTCAGGAAATTGATTTTTTTAAGATCACGTCACTTCTTGGTACTTAATGTTTCATGAACAGGTGCATACAGAGGATTGCATATCATCTTGCTTTGTCATGCTCAAAGACATATATTTTTCATAAATGCACAAAGTATTGGCTAAGTTAATCAAAACCTGTTTACAGCATTACCTTGGTATGCCAATTTAAATGCTAAATATTAAGATTTGCTGACATAAAGTACTTTAAATCTTACAATGCCCTTCTATTCAAAAATATACAACCAGAAATCTTGACACAAACAAACATGAAATTAAATGTTGCAATAAATGAAACAGGAGATACTATGTCTTGTTATAAGGGTAAAAAACCAACACAGCATACACAAAAGGCACTAAATCATTAGACCCTAAGTCATGAGATGTGATTACAGATGGGAAATCATCCCAAAACAGCTTCTCTGAAAGCCTGGTTATATGATATTTTCAATAGTTAACCACTAAGTGTCTACTTTATTTCTTTTAGAGTTTCTGTGTGATTAAGGAAAAGGCAATTAATTAAAATTAATCACCGATCAAAGCATTCTAGAACACTTACTCACTTGAGCACAAGCAGAGGTGGCATTTCATACACCTAAGTATTGAAACAAGGGCATACCTGCAGGACACAGCAGCATTTCAGAAGAGAACTTGCAAGTAAAGTTTTAAATTAAGAGTTCAGTGTAAGCAAAGTGAGTTTTGGAGGACAGTTAAATGTGCCATGTAACCTTCTCTTGCTCTTAGCTAAAAAGCCTTAGACGTACCAAAGACTAACAGGATACTGATGAGATAAACTGTGTAAGGCTTAAAGAGGACAACATGAGAAAAGCTAAAAAGATCTGAAAAACATTTCAATTAAATGTTCAAGAACGTAAAGTTTTCAGTCATGGCTGTTTGAAAGGATGACTTCAACAATCTATCAATATTTAAAAATACCTTAACTGTATGTATGTAAAGGTCTCTTCAATGAAACAGGCCAAAATATAACAGGATTCACTGGATGTAACTTAAAACCATGGGAGTTTTGAGTAAAATCAGAAGTTTGGTGGAACTTTAATGAAATCTCAACTGTTGGACAAAAATCTGGGCTAATGGTAATTCTGTGCATTTTTTAACATTCTGCTGCAAGTAGAAAAATGAGGAACACCTTTGCATCCAAACTACACTGACGGAGAAAAACCAGACCTTATTTTCATGGCATCAGAAGCCACCTGAGACAGCCATGTTATTCAACATTAACCCAGCACTCCAGACGTACTTAAGATTGACAGTGAGCCCTCAGCCAATGCTTTCTGCTGCCTTCAAAGCTGACGCACTATTTCACATCAGTACCTCAGCAAAACACCGAAGGCTCGCGGTCAGAGCCTGAAGTATTAGCAAAGCCAGTGCCCTCAGCTCTTTCTTCTGTTAAAATCTGGTCATGCTTTGCACTTCCCTTGCCACACTCCAGCTATGAGACATAAAATTACCCCGAGAGTTGCTGTGGACATCTGCCTACTCTGAAGCCTTTCTGAAAAGGTCTCAACCAGCTATAGGAGACTTTTCCACCTGACTCTTCTCAGACCTTTTGAGGCCTGCAAACCACCTACTAGCATCTTCCTTTTCAGCCACAAAACAGTTGCAAGAAAAAATTCCAACATGTATCCAAGGACGGAAACCACATCAGCAGGATTCATATATCAACACGTTTGGCAGAGAACACACAGTGATGATGCACAGGTTGAGCTTCACTGTCCTCCCGTGCCATGTTCCCAGTTACAGATCTGACAGCCAAACACGATGTCAGTTGTTAGAAACAGGCAGGCTTTCAGTACAGGGGAGAAAAAAACCCAAACACCTTTGTCTCTTTCCAGGAAAAGCCTGGAAGCACTGTTTTAAGGAAACCAGCCGACAACAGTTACCAAAAAAGCAGACTGATGTCGCAGAACATTAAATTTTAGCTTCCTCACAATAACAGACCTCCAGAGGTTGACAGTGTGAACCACCAATGATATCTTAAGTGGAGAGCCTAGCATTTAACTGCTGTTTGATGCACAAAAGAGATAAAGTGAGTCTTCAGATCATGGTTCAGTATTATTTCATGGAGTAATCTGTCAGCTTACTGGTGTTTTAAGTTTCACCCATGTGATGAAAGCTGAAGTTCTCCAGACTGCATTTTTTCAGCTTTACTGGTCAATAAACAACACAGCCCATGGCAGGGCACTTCAGATCCCATGGTTAACTTTCACAGTATCTGGTCAAAAAAAGCATTTTGATTCAATTGCAGCAGCTTCAGTTTGTGCAACTGGTGTCACAAACTTCGAGGGTAATGGGAGTTACAAAATTCTACCCCAATTCAACCATACAACTGCTTGTCCTTTTCCAGCTAAGAACCAACGACTTGTAACATGCCAGTTCTGTGTTTTGCCTTTTGTGACCTCAATTATTAAATAATAATAATAATGATTACTTAACTTGAACTATTTCCTGGGGGAGGGGGAAGTTATCCTCTCTCCCCTCCACCCTTCCTACAAGGATGTTTCCCATGCCTACTATGAAAACTCCTGCATAGTTCGAATAAATCAAGTTTTCCAAACCACTGTTGTTCAAGGAAGAAAATCATCAGCAGTCATAACCCTCATTTCCTTTGGCATCAGATGAGAACACAGTGCTCACTGGTAAGTTTACCCACCTCATTATTAAGAACACTGTTTGTTACAAGAAAATATGCTGCAGTTTCACAAGCTACAAAGCGGGTACGAAAACATAACACTGCCTTTGAAGCTTACTTTTCTGAACCTTCAAAATACACATTTCCTCTCCAAAGAGGAGCATTGTCTGTCTTTCTGTTTAAGAGCTCGGGTTGATTTCTGCGCTCTTCCCAATGGCAGCAACCTAGCAGTCCCTGAGCTCTCCCTGCCCTGCCTCTATCCTGATTAAAATTCATCCTCAATATGGCATAAATAAATAACCAGCTGGTTGTTTTTCTCTCCTGAGCCGTAAGCGCTAGAAGAAAGCATTGCTCAGCTGCACTGGGGAAACCTACTAGAAAAGACAAAAGGAAAAAAAAAAAAAAAAAAGCATTAAACATCGCACATCCAAACCAAGGCACCTGGAAAAACGACGGATGCCTGAGGGGAACCCAGACCCGGTGTGCATCACCGGTGTGCCGGTGGGTCCCAGGCGGCCAGGCCGGCACTGCCCCCCGCCCCCCCGCCGTCTCACCGGGCCCGTAGAACTTGCTGCCTTTGGTCACGTCGAAGACTTTGCCGTTGACAGCCAAGAGGATGCGGGGGTTGCGGGCGCCGTCGAACTCGCGCAGCTGCTCCAGGGAGAAATCCCGGCGCTTCATGCGCGGCAGCGGGGCGGCCTCGCCCCTCCGGGCCGCGCCTCCCGGCCCGCCTCGTGTCCCCCAGCGCA
>VYXB01006747.1:242048-295869 GCA_013397135.1 Pachyramphus minor
CTGAGGGGCGAAGGGTGAGGACTGAGGGGGCTGAGGGCGGAAGGCGGAGTCCCTCCACCTCTTGAGGGCACCGCGTTAGACCCGCGGGCACCGTGGAAAGGAAGGGTCGAAGGCCGGCGGTGTTTGGCCACCGCGGTGCAGCCACGTGTCGCAGCGCCCGCGGGGCAGGTGCCGAGGGAGCGACACGTCTGCGCAGGGCTCTGGGGCGGCGGCGCTGCCCGCTCGGGTGGCACAGGGCCGGTCTTGGAAGGGAGGGAAGCCTTTGGAGCTGGCGCTGGGGGGCCGCATTTCGCTGCTTAGGGTGAAGGTACTCTTCCATTTTCTGCTGTTAGAGAACGGGGTGACAAGTAACAGAAGGCTGATCTAGTAGGATTGCCCCTCGTGCTGTGAAATGTGGCAGTGACAGCACATAGGTGGCTCTCGTATGCCTTGTTAAGTACAACCCATGCTCGGGAGTGAGTTTTCTCAGTTATGTGAGCAGAAAGGCTTCTTAAAGGCTTTATTATTCTCACAGAGAGAGAGGGTTTCTGTAGATCGTCCCGATAGGAGACGTCTCACAAAGACCGGGGCAGAATGTAGCCCTTCTCTACGTCTCACTCTGTGTTTCCAAAGCAGCACTGACCATCTCATGGGATGATTCGGAAGAGCCACTCTATGAATGTGTAACTGGGCCCAGGGAATATAAGCCTGGCACAGCAACTCTCCCTGTGGCTGGAAGGTAGTACAAGGAGTACTTTGGTTTAATTTAATGCTGTTACTCCGTGTAACTGCTTGGTGCTGAAGCATCCCTGCCTTATACCAGCCTTAGGAGTAATTCACAGTCGTGTAACTCGCTTACAAAAGTTGGAAAACTCAAATGTTTTCACAAGAACACTGGGAAGACAGTGCAATAAACTCAACCCTGTGGAAAATAACATAGCGTTTACATAAAGCCTTGGGTTTTCAACATCCTCTGTAAAGATTAGGTGTTTAATCTTCTGCCCTCTGAGCCGGTTCAGTAATGACTACCTCTGTGACCAAACAGGATAAAGTTCTTCCCAGTTAAAGACCTGCAATTAAACTACTACTACTATTCTCCTTATCCAAGCAGGCTCTATTTAATATATGTATAAGTAAACACTTAAGAAAGTCCTTTTATCTCAACAAGTCACAGCTTGATTGTGGTTAACAACACTGTTTATTACAGAATCATAACACATTTGGATTGTCTGTGCTCAGCTATGGTGCAGGACAGAAAAAAATTTCCTTCCTTTAATTTAGATTTTTCCACATCATCTTCATGTATTCTGTTAACTTCCTTTGTATTTCAAAGATGGGTTCAGAAAACAAAAACAAATAATAAAAGATGTGAAGTACTTTTACCCATCTTCCTACTAAGACCTTATGTCTAAATTCATGCAGACTGGCTAAATCATTCTTCAAGTTTCTTTGAGAACATGTGGCTTCCCACTGCATGAATGTGGTGGTGTGCTAAATCCTGCTAAATCCTGGCAGAAATATTTTCAGAAATCAGTGTGGCAACTCTAAGCTTTCTAAAATTAATTTTTCTCTTCTGGATCCTTTCTTAGGAGAATCTATTGGTGTCTGAGCTTAGCTGGGACACCTTGACTTAGTTCTGTGAGCCTTGGATCTAGTACAGCAAAATGGTGGCTATTTTTGATTCCCAGATAAGAGCTGGAAACCAAGAGGAGCTCCAGGAACCCACCCTAAGGAAATTAAATAATTTAAAAGACTTAAGTTTAGAAGAATTGTACTTAAAAGGATGTAAACACTAGAAAATAGACAAATACATTAGAAACAGCATAATACCAGTACTAAGTTTACCTGGGTTAGACCATTTCCAAACCCATCATCCTGACAAGTTTCAACTTCAGTCAAATTTTGTTACTGGGCACTGTGGGTTACCTGTGGGGAAAAAAAATCCATATTCATATGCAATTTCATCTTGTTCTTCTTCATCTTTTGGATAACTTTTCCATTAGGAGGTGAGTGCCTCGACTCAGAGTTATGTTGTTCACTTTTTCTTTTCAAACATTGCTTGTTGCAGTCTCTGGGAAGAAGACAACTCAGGGAAAAGCAGAACAAGAGCACAGCTTTACGAGCAGAAATCGAGCTCTGACACAAGCCAGGCTCATGGCTGAGGCTTATTTTCTATGGATTCTGAAGCTGAAGAAACATCTCTTATCACACAAAGATGGGCTACATTCAGTATAGATGAGGAGGTGGACTGTGTGTCAAGGAATGTTGGGATTTCTGAGTAAATTTGGAGTAACAGAACAGTCAATCAGCTCCATTGATTTTGGGTATTTTTAAACCCAGCTTAATGTATGGGATGCACTGACGGTTTTGTTTTAACCTGATGCAGCTTGGAAATGCTTACTGATGAAGTCAGTGCAATGCTTGATGTCTTTTTTTTAAAATAGTATCTGCCTGCATTCCGTACACATATTTATTTCATATTTATTTTAAATGCTACACATTTTTTTTAGTGTCATGTCACAGGGTCTTTTAATGAAGGGCTGCTGAAATATCGAGAAAGTTCATTCAGAATTCAAAATACAGTATGAACAGTCATCCTGCAAAATTCATGTTGACCCACTGTGCTAGTTTTGGCTAGAATAGAGTTAATATTCACAGCTGATATGGGGCTCAATTTTTCATCTGTACAAAGCCTGCTGGTTTTTCTTAGTCTTTAGGAGCAGTGTGATGTCTGAAGTTCCTGGTCATAATGCCATAGAAATAGCTTCAGCTCGTCTCTAACATAACAGTGTGATTTTGTTCATCCATTGTGTTTTTCCTCTGTGTAAGGGGGTGTTTCACAGAGAAGTCTCTGTGGTCCACGCTGGAACCAGCAGGACCCTGTGAGCACCTGTCAAGCACTAACCTGTATGCTGGAGATGCATCTTCAAAACCCATATGCCAATGCTTTTGCACAGGCAGATTTTTAACAAAACAGCTTCTTTGGGGTATTTTCAGCTGTATGTGTGTGGCTCTGTTTTCAGTGGTAACTTGAGAACTGCAATAATTTGACTGTAGTGAAACAGCAGGCAGGCCTTTGGGCATAATAATTTGAAGTCCTTAAAGCAACTGCAAATAATTTTAGTATTTCCATTATCCCAACTCAGTCCTCGGCCATACAGGTATGACCTTTTGCCTACTGGGCAGAGTTGTTCTGTGTGTATTTTACTACAACACTGGCAAAACAAGCACTTGAGTAACCAGATTGTATTTATCTGTGCAGTGTTAAATCCCATTAACCATTTTTCCAGTGGTTTTAATTTCACAAATTTAATAATAGTAGTAACCTTGTATTGGTTTAAAAAAACCCTGGGTGTGTTTCTGGGTTTCCCCCATAGGAAACACCACTAACATAGTTTTAGTATTAAACCAATATTGATTTAGCCCGAATTCCGTTGATTTTTTGTTTGTTGTTTTGGTTTTTGTGTGTGTGTGAGATTTAAGCAACAAATTCACAGGTGTCCCCTGCAGGATCAAAGTGAAGGAACCAATGTTTCAAGCCAATATAAAGTTTTTAGCCTTATCTGCTACAGTGTTGGTTTTTCCTGGAGAGTCTGGCTTCTGTAAAGGTCAAAAGCCATTTGGGCAGCTTACGCAGAAGTTTATTACTTTTCTTCCATCCCAAAGTCCACCTAATTATTGAGGGGGAGAATGGTAAATACACAGCCAGGTGTAAATGTGTCATAGTAATGACCTATATATTTTAAATAGGCCATTAGATGCCTTTTCTTTAGTGTGTTGTCATAATCTGTAGAACTGCATCATTTACACATAATGGGATACAGATTGAGATAGAGTTGTCATGACCTGGACTCCTGATTTTAGACCTCTTCATTGGAAAAAGTTTGTCAGGGTTCAAAGTCACCAAAGGTCAGTTTGTCCTTGTAAATCTTTTTTTTTTTTTTTTATGGAAGGGGATGTATGAAAACTGTGCACATATAAAGGTCCTGTTCTTTGGCAAGCAGTCATAGCAAGGAGTAAATTGCTGAAGTCCTCTGTGGCAAAGTCCATGTTTTTTCAGGTTTTGCCCTGTGTTTCTATTTTTGGTGAGGGAAGGGGAGGAAGTTGCAGAATACAGCCAGATTATGCTTATCAGGGAGCAGCATTTACATCAGCAACACATCAGTAGCCTTTGCCACTTTCTAATAAATAATACTTACAGACCTACTGCACAGGCATGATTTTGGTTAATTTTTTTAATAAGGTGAATTTTGCTGGATCTCTTCTGTTACTAACACTGACATTCACCAGTATTGTCACCAGAGTCTACAAAATCTTTTCATTGGCTGAAGAAATTCCTCTGCTGGAACAGAGCACCTTTTTGTTGCTTACACAGGCAGCATAGTCGTGTTAAAATGTGTAAACTAGGGCCTTTGTCAGAAAGCAGGCAGACAACATTCTTCTTTGGAATCTCAGATTAATGCATTTTCTTTCTCTGGTTTTGTTGCATCTCTGAGGATGGAAGGGCCAGTTAGGAGGCTGAGCAAAGCCATGGCTACAGAGAGCAGAGGAATGCACTTCACTCCCAGTGACATTGCTGTGAAGATGCAGAAGAGGAACACCAAATTCCAAGCCTTGCTGCAGGTACAACAGGAACAAGGGATAAGAAACTCTGACAATGTAATGGCATGAGGAAAAAGGAAAGAAGGTTCTTGCTAAAAGGGCAACAAATGCCATCCAGTGTCTAAAGTTTATGTGCAGATACAAATTCTATGAAGACTAATGACAAGCTCTCTGAGCAATAACCTAGCACATAAAAGTTATGACAGTGCATTTGTAGACTTTATTTTCACAGATTTCACTTCAGATTTGGTCTTCCAAACTGGACTAGGTAATTAAAACCAATTTTTTGTTAGCTGACAGAAGGTTTTATGGCCTTGCTCTTAAACATTTCCTTTTATATGTTTCCAATATTAATGAAGTTGTTTATTTAGACATTTGTTGTTCGCTTAAAGAAATGACCATTGTGCCAGAATGTTTTAAAGAAGAGTAAAGCAGCTAATCTGTAAGATCTGATACAACAGCATCCCATGCTCACAGAAAAGCACATGCCAAAATTTATGTTTAATTTGATGTGTAATTTAAAAAAGCAATCCACCATTACCCCATGCAAATTTACAATTATTCTGGCCTATACATTTGTACAAATTTATGGTCAGCTCACCTAAAGCTTGTTAAAGAATTAGCACCACAGGCCTCTACAAAGCCTCATAACATAGAAGCATGGGGGTTCCAAAGCACTTTTCTAGCACAAGCCACCCTGTATATCAATAAACTGCTCCCTAAAATGGCTGCATCTGAATGCATGCAGTGTTTCTAATTTTAGTCCTCCTGATTTCTTGTCAAAGGCATGGATGCTTCCCAGAAGTGTGAGTCAGGTCAAAGCAACTCCTAGGGAAAGTTTACAGGATCCAGATGTCAGAATACTCACTTTCAGCCTCTCGAGTAAAGATGCAAAATGAGGAATGCCACAAATTAGTGTAAACTGTTGGTAGTGTAAAAGGAAGTGGTGTCTTGCCTTCCAAATGCATGTTCTGCTTTAGCAGTGGCTGAGAACAATATCTGATTTTTCTCTGCAGCTCCCACATTGTCTGGGACTTGCTTCTACAATAATGTCAGGAAAAGTTAACTGAAGTTCACCCAAGTGTGTTAACAACTTTACCCCATTGCAGTTTGTTAGAATTGAAAGCTGGGCAGGTGTTAGACAGAAACAGCCTGGAGAGAGTCAGGTTGAATTTAACACAAGTAAGTTTTGGGCAACTTTCCTGTTAAAATCTAGGGTCAATGCAATCTTGCAGAAGTAATTTTGGAGCTGAAACTTTTCCTCCTATGGTAACAGCAACCATATATTTCTAGTGATTTGTGCTGAATGGGGATTGAACTATGCAGACAGAGCAAGGTGCATGTGAGAGTTCAGACACAACAAAAAGCCTGTGCAGGACTGTGAGCTGTTGAAAATCAGAGTAGCCTGTTTTCTCTGTTCCAGTGCTGTTAGTGGGTGCAAAGAGGTGAAAAGTAGCACAAAAATACCCACGTTACACATGAGTTTATTTCCAGTGTCACAGATATAATGCCAGTTCAACATCTATTTTACAGAGGGGTGTTACTGCCTCTTTTGCCTTGTGTGAGTTAATTTCTGTACAGACCATAAAGGTACAAAGTCATGTACACCTGTGTTATGAAAGAGACATTAGTGCTCTCTGTAGATCATGTTTGTCCCTACTTGAAGAACCATTATACCACAATAGACTCGTTCAACACAAGTATTTGTCAGGGAGATTTCAAACAAACCTGTACTCTTTATTTGTGCCCATCATAAAGTAATTAGAGCTCAATTAATATGTAGAAAAAATGAAGTGATGTAAGGCTGTGGTTCTGCATTAAGTCATATAAAATCTGTGTATGCTGGATTTCCTGGCAGTAAAAATTTTATCTCTATTGGTGTGAGCACGATTGCATTTTTACCAAATCAGCCAGAGCATATGTTGCAGTGTTTATTCGGGGTTTATGCCAGCTTTCTGTCAGTTGAGCAGGATAAATTATG
The DNA here is from genome assembly GCA_013397135.1 of Pachyramphus minor. Classification (NCBI taxonomy): domain Eukaryota; kingdom Metazoa; phylum Chordata; class Aves; order Passeriformes; family Tyrannidae; genus Pachyramphus; species Pachyramphus minor. The sequence continues at coordinate 248,611 of VYXB01006747.1, forward strand.
CCCAAACCAGAACAGAGTTAGAGTGGTACAAACAGAAAATATCTCCTCTGATAGGACCTCTCCTGGGACAAAATTATTTCTTCAAGCTATTTACTGCCTCATGGAATGATAACCTATCTCCCCAATAAGCTATAAACCCTGCATAGTCCTTAGAAAAATCTGTTTCAAGTCAGAGCATGTCTGTATCTGATTAGCTGTAAATAGACTGACAATTTTTTCCTGAAAGGGAAAGAAGGGGAGAGACACAAATTAAAATTATACTTTTCACCTTAGGCAGTACAGAAATGTTCAAGAGTATGATTTGTGTAGAAATCTCAAGTGTACTCATGTGTAAATGTAATTAATGAGATGGGAAAAAGAATGAGTCGTAATGATAAATAGAAATATAGTTCTTGAAATTGCTGGGTTAGGTTTGAGCCCATATTGTGAAAGAAAAAGGATTTGATTTTTGTGCTTCCCACCATGTTTCTTCTTTTAAATATGCAGCTACTGTGTTGTTATGGATCCGTGGCGTTTCATTCTGAAGCTGAATTGTCATGACAGTACTTACGAGAGGTGAAGATTGTAAACCAGAACATTGCAGTGTGCACCCAGTGATTTTTGAGATTTCCTAAGTCAAAGGGCTGAATCCATCAGTAAGTGCATGCAGATTTTACTGTCTTTGATGTAAAATCAGCTGGGGTCATGTACAATTTTTGTTGGGATTCTGTTGATTTTCATTGAAATTCCATTAGAATTTATGAACTTACTTTTGTAATTGCAGCATTGTCTGTCTTTGGCCAGGGATTGTAAGTGACTGCAATGCAACATTCCATGACAGTACTGCTTAACATTGTGCAGGACACCCTGGCTATTTGTTTCCACCTGCACTTGTACTGCAGTCTTTACACAGCAATTTTTTTGGGTGAGTCCTAGAGGCCTATGGAACTGATTTAACTGAAGAATAGCAGGAATTATGAAAGCTGGCATTGCCACTGATTTTTTTTTTTTCCATCCAACTTGCATAGTGTATGAAAACAAATGGAGCTGGGAATTTGGAGCAGACCTGGCAAAAGGATATGATTGTGGTTTGGAGTAAACCAAAAGAAGGATGATCCTTGACAAAGTCGAGGTAAGAACATACTTGTACCTCTATACCAGGAAATAAGTTAAAGTAGAAAAGGTATCCTAAAGTAGATACAGTCCTATTCACAAGAATTCTTTTAAAAAGTATAGCATGTACTGGGGACTGCAGAAGTTGAAGTGCCATTTTATTTCTCTTGATACATTTTGGGGAACTTTCCAAAATCAGTCTTGGCACAGCTGAAGCATCTTTAACATTCTTCTACTACTGTTTCTTCTACTACTATCACCTTTTAAAAGCTTATGTTTTTAGCATTCTTCTACCACTATCACCTCTTAAAAGGTTATGTGTGTTCTCCAAATGGGACCAGATTGGACTGAAAGGTTGGTATTTTTAATACAGTTTCCTGTGGAGGAATAACCAGGACTCCTGGCAAGGCACCACTATTCAATTCATACAAAGCACTCACATCATTTACTCCAAACACAGGCTTGGGCTCACAACCATTCTGATGTAATCTCTACTAGCAGTGCTACTTTAATTGCAATCACATTACATTATATGCAAGTACTAAAGGTATACAAGAAAAGAACTTAAAACGTCCTTTGGGGTTGAATTTTGCAACAAGTGGTGCTTCGTAAAAGCTCATCATAAACCACTTCCAAGTGAAAGTTTATTAAATATACTAAATTAAAGTCTGATGATACGTAGCAATTTGCTACATATGAGGATACTTAAAGCAAAATGTGATTTATGTATTTGACTTCTACCTGCAAGAGAAACAACTGCTGTCCTGTGTGTGATTCCAGTGCACTTGGGATGGAATGAGTCCAGCTACTGAGCAGCAGACATTATAGAGGCACTTTCTTAGGCTGTTATGGGTCTCAGAGACTCAGGACTGACCACAAATCCTAAAGCAAAGAAACTCCTGAAGACTATTCCTATGGTTGCCCCACATACTCTGAGGAGGATCCAATCTCCTTGAATGATAGGGCCTGTTACTTTGTGGTAAACCAGATGGGAATGAGAGTCATGTGAAAAAAACCCCCGATGCATGTGATTTCTCCTGATCAATTGTCTTATAAAATAATTGCAAATTTTTTTAATACCACACCCTAGGAGTCAGCATTTTCCTGTAGCTCTCCTGTGTCCTTCCCATAAATGCTGTGCTGAGGTCCCAAGTATTCTTGGTTTTTGCACTGAAAAGGCAAAAACATAAAGGAAGATGAGAATTCAAAATTTTGAGGGCACTTGTGAATTGAGCTGGGTCACAGGCCCTCGTGCAACATCCCTTTAGAGCAAAAGATGTGAAGATAATCAAAAGGAAAACTCGTATGTTCTGGGCCTTTATCAGAATTCAAACTAAGGCAGGATATTTTAAAAAGACATTGACAATTTACTCTTCTGTTTTGGACATGGACAATGTGGAAGGGAATAGTTAGTGGGGTGTGATTGAGGAATATACCAAAGGATCTTTGATATGCAGAGACTTGATTTCTCAGGAACGGATGTAGTCCTTTGTTTCTCCACCTTCCTGCTTCCCTTCCTCCCAACATCCCTATTGCTGTCCAGCCTTCTGTCAGAGACATACTCTGGCTGTAAGTTGTAGAAGAGTTTATTGAGAACTATTTCTCTTGCCATTGTAAGACATTGGTGTGATTATGATATTGGGTACACATAGTATTTATTTACTTTCATTGCTGTAGTTTGAAGCTCTGAACATGTCATGTGTAGAGATTTTGTGTTGTGGTTTAACTCTTGGAAATGCTGCTTACCTCTGTTTAAGTTACAGTCATCCTTACATGCTCCAAATGATAGTATCTTTCCCAGTAGTAAGTCAGGAAACCACAACTTTATTTGCTGGTAGTTTCTGCAGTGAAGTAGCCATTGTTCCTTATGCTCCCATGCCAATCATATCAGCCTCCAGAGAACATGGCCTATAATCAAAACACATATGAGTAAGAACATTTTGATCACACAAGAAATAAGTCATGGTTATACAGCAATGTCTATAAAACCTTACCAATGTATTTTTTAATTCAGTAAAAATCTAATAAACCTGTTTTAGATATAAATCTTTAAAAACCCTACAACTCTCACATTGCACTAGTAAGGCAATATGCACAGAAACATTTTACACAATTTATAATTATATACAATTATTATGAATTGTATATGATTATATGTTAACTCCCAGTGTGCTTAAATCTCATTGTACAGCAATAATGCTGACACACCTGACTTAGGATTTGCCCACAGAGGTTAGAAAAAGAAATTCTCCAAAATCAAAAGTGCTTGGAAAGGCTCTGATGCAAGGCAAAACCACTTTCTGATTTCCTGAGTGGGTCTCTAAGGCCTTCCAGCCTTATAATATAGTATAATATTGTTCATGTATATAAGGATTTATTTTATTTCTTTTTCATTTTGGAAACATAAATTAAGGCCTTTTACATATTCCTATCCCTCTCAATATTTCCTGAATTGCACTTAGTTAAGGCCTTGCTTTCCCTGTGTCAAGGTTTCACATGGTCTCTGTGCACAGTGATAATAAGAACGAACAAGAGCATTTTCTGTGCCTCAAACAAGCCCCCATTTCTATCACTGCTCTGACACAACTATTAACAGTTTCAGGGCTATGGACAATTCCTTAATTTCCAGAGCACTTGAAATAAGAGGTGGGAAAAGACATATGATCTTCCCTCTCTGGAAAGAGACTCAAACCCCAAGATGAAAACCTTTGCTAGTGCTAAAATTGAAAACTGAACAGTAACTGTTCACCTTTCAGGTATTACTTCTAGACTCTGGGCTTCTCCAAACTACCTGTGTTATCAAGTGCTTGCATGTCATACTTCTGTGGGGAAATAAAGTTAAAAAAAAAGAATTTTTTTGGTGACCTTAAGAGAGAAAGAAAAAAGGGCTTGGGGGAATGGATAAGTGATAAAAAAGGACAGACTGAGACTTTGCTTTGTTTGACTCCTGTTTTGGATTTTTTCTGAGCATTACCCAGTTTAAATCCTTGGAGCCTCGTCAGTCCTACACATGACACTCCTTGGTCACAGAATAGCAGAATAATTTACTTTGAAGGGATCCTGAAGGCCCCTTGGTCAATCTCAGATCAAAACAGGGCCATTTGAGATCAGATCGATGAGGGCATTGTCTTGCTGAGTTCTGAATATTTCCAAGAAAGGAGAGTCAAGAGATACCCTTGGACAATCTACTCCTGTGTTGGACTGCCTTTATTTTGAGGGTTCTTGTTCTTCACAACAGCTTTTTGCCTGTCCTACAATCCATCTGTCCTACTATCCGATGGACCAGGGCCATTTTAGAAGGTAATTTTGTCTCTTCAGAATCTGCTGCACTTGTCTGTTCTTCAAGTCTTGGACTCTGATGTTAGGGGAGCACAACTGGCAGGAAATCTTGAGTCAGGGCACGCAGTTAGCTTGGAATCCTTCTGGACCTTAAAGCCAGAGAGGATTTTTTTCAGTGCTTTGGACATGGTCTTAGTGTAACTCCCACTGAGAGGAACTGAGCTGACCAGTACCTTTTGCTGTATAGGTAGTCAGGAGGGTCAAGGTTTGTGCTTCAGTGGAACCCAAGTTTGGCATGTCTTACTTTTGTTTTCCTTTAGGCTGGTGTTTTGCAATCTGGTGCTAAGAACACTGCTGTTTCTCCAGTCCCTGCTCTGCTCTCAGAAGGGCAGGCAAATTCCCTTATAATCATTGGGAAAGGATTAGTGGTGCCCCAAATTACTGCAGTACTTAAAGTCATGGACCATAGCCCTGGAACTGGCTGATGCACATGCAGGTAAGCAAGGGGCACAGTAAATGTGTTGTTCCATGCACACTTTTGCCAGCAGCAGGTTGTTTTGAGGCATTCTCAGGACCCACCTCAACTGTCTGCTGCTTGTTCCTGACACTGTTTCAGCTGTGCCAACATGACTGTGTATGTGTGTGTTTGGGAACTGAATCATGAGACTGATTCACGTTAAGCTGCCCAACAATGCTTTTTTTGCAGAATTTTTCTTCAATACCTGTTAAATTCCCTTGGCCTGATTCACAGGTTGGCCTTACAGACAGTTGTGTTGAGGAAAGTCATATGGCTCTTAACAGAACAGGACAGACAGGGAGGAAGAAAAGATTGTTGGAAGTACCTTAAGTCAATACTGCTGCCAAAGGCAACTTCTCTTCAAACCTGCAGCCTCGTGGTGCTGTTGCTAAGACCTGAGCTGAGCTATTGCTCTTGTCCAGAGCCCAGTGTCCATCTCACAGTAAGCATCAACAATGCTGGCACTTCCATAGCTATACTTGTATCAGTTTGCTCATCAGCATTGATAAGCTAAAGATTAAGTTAAAAGAATGTAGTAGAAAGGGATCCCTCATAAACTTTTGAAATTTTTTAAAAGGAATTCCTTGCTCTTTGGAAGCAAAGTACTGCTGAATTTGCAGAGCAACTCTCTTTGGAGTTGTGGAATAGAATCTGAATTAGCAGTGTATTTAAAACTGAAGTTCTCATTTAAATTTTTATGTTAATTGTAGTTTGCCACTGATGTCACTAAGTGTACAGCAGGAATCATTTTACTGAAATCACAGATATTGCTGTGTCCCTGGTGAAGTAATTTCTACCTATGTAAAGTAATTTCTACCTGTGTAAAATACATATGAAATGCCACTAAATCAAGTCAGCATTTTATACTGACTTGACATCCATATTGCAATGATGTAAATTGCTGCAGTATGAGGCATAAGCAGATAAAATTACACTAGGATAAAAGTCTTGTGTCAGATTTGATCCCATATAAGTGTTTTGTACTGTTGTTTTAATGGAACATTGCAAAATTGAAAAATCATTAGTAGTCCTGCCAGTGCTTTGGCATTTAAAAGGTCCTATTTTCCATTTCCCTGTAGTCCCTTTGTGCTACTCCATTAGTTTAAAAAGGCCATAAAGAGAGCACATTGAGCCGCTTGGGAATATTTTCATTTCAGTGTTGCTCTTGCCTTTGGCATAGTGGATATGTTAGGTTGTGGCTGAGGAGACAGGGTCACAGCTTGCCCGTGTCCCTGTTCCAGCTATTCTTGGTTGCTGGAACAGCTCCTGGGGGCCCCAGGCTGCCAACTGTACTAAAATTGCTGGTAGCCTTAAGACTATTCAAGGAGTAATTAGCTACCAAATATGGGTAATTGTGGCAGAGTCTAGCTAATACTGCTTTTGTCCAACAGACTAATTAAAGGCTGCACATATGAGAAGAATTGAAAAAACCCTCTTCTCTTAAGGAAAAGAATTATTAAGAAAGAAAATTTGATCTGGTATTAAAAAAAAAATTCCCGTTCCTTCTAATAGGATCCTAGAAGTTTTTGATAGTTAATCTTAGACTGAAGCACAGCTAGAGTTCTTAAATTAAATTCTTTCATTGTGGTACCCCCACATTCTCTTCTTTTGATTTAATAAATACATATTTTTTATAAAAAGGTTGTTCAGTGCAAGAACATTTAAAAATTATTCTTCCCTGTGAGAATTCAGGGGTTCTATTTCCGCTATCAGAAGCCCAGTTGGAGATATGTCATCATGGGTACCTATGCTCTGTTTCTCCCTCTGTACAGAATGAGCTGAGGAAGGGAAATAATCATCTGCTGGTCTGACAAGACACAGTCCTCCACACATCAGTATATCTGTGTTTGTTGTAATTTGTACCTGTGCTCCTCCCTTCTACTGTTCCTACAATCAACTGCGAGTAGTTCCCTTCCAGCCTATTTGTGTAATTTGTGTGTTTTCAGTGGTACTTCTATATTTGCTAGTACAATCCTAAAATCTCACATCTCAGCTACATTTTCTATGCCTCCAGCTGTGCTGCAGGCAATATCAGATTTCTGAACTGCAGGAGCCCCATCTATGGCTGATAATATCTCCTCTTTCTCTACTCTGAAGTAGATAACAGTTAAAAGTGCACAAGCAGAATGAGGCCCTTGCTAGAGCAGCAGATTCAGAAGCAAACAGCTCCCTTTCCTTCCTCCTGCCCAGCTAAAACCCATTATTTAAAAAACCCCTTTCCTGTGTTCTGAGATGCTGCGGTGTCACTAATATCCTCTCAGCCAGCACTTCCCAGCAACCAGCAGCCACCTGGCCACCATCAGAACTCTGTTTCTTTCACTTAAACTTGTAAAATGTCTCTTACATATGAGGAACAACTTGCAGTGTTCTGCCTTGTGAACTGACCCACATATGCAGACATTTTGCACAGTTCAAATATGATTGAATTCCAGACATTTTACAGCCAGGAATACAGGTATTACCTCGTTATTGCAGCTGCAATTCCTTCTTTATAAACTGCTTCAAAGAGCAGCTGATATAACCTTGTCTCCCTGTTTAAATACCTTCTTACTGCATGCTGTGAATGGTGTGGGTTAGAAATAACATATTTCAACTGCTCTTCATTACCCAGAAAAAAAGGAAACAAAGTTCTGTTACCTAATGCAGACACTAACTAGGATGGGCAGTCTTTTCAGGACAGATCTGCTGATCAGCAGAGTTTGTGGCTAATGCTTGGTCTTTTCTTCTGTATCCTCCCTATTGATTTGCACTTGGAAATTCATCTAAGTGAGATGTTCTGCCTTGGTGTGAGAGCCTTTGTGGAAATGAGAGAACACGGTAGCTGATTCTCCTGCTCTTTGAACTGAAAATTTGGGTGACCTGACTGGCAACTCATAGAAAGGCTCTTAGGAAAAGAGCAGCAGTGATACTGGTTTAGCAGGACTGTCCAATCTGAAATAGTCTTCAGGTGGCTTTGACTGGTTTAAAGGCTAAGGATAAAAATTCTGTGCATGATGTCTGTGGAAAGATGTCAGAAGGCCTGTCACAGGCTTTATAACAGCAAATCTGTTTTCCTTGGTATTAACAATTTGAAGCATCTTAAAAATGAAAGGCAATCATTGCAGCCCAAAGGAAGGGAGAGAAGTAGAAATTGCTCTCTAGCCTCATCACTCTTTTGTGCTATTCAGGGAAGGGGAACCCAAAAATAGGAGTGGTGATGTCGGCACCTTTTCAAAAGTCTGACACCCGGTGCTATGGCAGTGCTTCTGGACCCGGAGGCTTTCTGGCTGAGACAGTGAAAATACTGTCAGATTGCTGAAAAATATGGAATATGTAAAATTTTCTAAGAAAGGATGTTCTTTGGTGTTTGATCTTTGTGTACATTCAAGCCTAAACACCCAGAAAGGAGGAGATTCAATCCATGAAACAGCAGCTAACAAGCTCTAAGTTATGGCCAGGTGTTAGAAAGCAAATTACTTGTTGGTAGAATTGGTTTAGGGCTGGACATGCTTCAGTGATCTCAGACCTAGGGCAAAGTTAACAAAGTTTGGGAAGGAGGATGCCCACTGAGAGTGGACACAAAGAATGCAGAATTTACAGGCCACAAGGACATCTGACAGAACTCCCAAGGTAAGTAAGAAACTGATGAAGCCAATTCATCAATTGTGCTGAAATAAGCTCTGACTGGGTAAAAGGTAATTCTGGCAGGGGGAGATAGTGATCATCAACCCAAGGTTGGTGATCTCAAAAGAAGAGAAAGGCTGAATGTGCAGGCTAATTAGCGTGAGAAGTGAGAGAATCATTAACCAATAGAAGATAGAATGCTAATTAATAAGAGAACTATGTAACTTGTAGCCAATAAACACTAATTCCTTTGTTTGCTAAAGTGTGTAAGTGGTAAAGAGTTATGATAGTTGGTGTGCTTGGTTTGTGGAATACCACCGAGCACTCAGGGTTATGCAACTCCGAAATAATCAGTGTCTCTCTCGAGTGTGTAATTATTGGCTTGTTGCACACCAGGCAACAAGTCCAATTTTTGTGAATAATACAAGCTACATTTTAGAAATACCTGTCGTTTTTCATCATTGTTCACATAACTTTGCAGAGATGGAAGTAGGGGCTGCTGTGTGAGTGCTACCTTGCAGTAGGAACTGTAGGCTTGATGAAGTAAATTAATGTAAATTAAATTAGTAATTATAATACTTGATAAAGTAAACTAAATTAATAATAAACATGCAGGTTCCACCTGAGTGCATGAAAAAAGATCAGACTCTTACAATTTTATAGGACAAATCTGGGGATGGTATTTTTGTTTTGATTTGATTTTAATTGAAAGTAATTAGCTCATATGTAAGAAAGCTTCTCTTTTCCCTAGTTCAGCTCTAGAGCTGTGTTTCCCATGCCTACAGTTGATCATCATGTCATGAAGATGAGTTCCTTCTTTGTTTCTTTTTACATTAAAGGATTAGTGTCATGTTTCCTATCTTGCCCAATGAGCCTGGTTTTCCCTTTTCTCTTCAAGTGGCACAACTTCAAGTGCCACAAGTGCCTGACCTTTACTCCCGCCCTCATCCAAAAGCAAGATGTTACCCTGATGATCAGAGCGCACCTCAGAGAGGTCTGTGTTTACCTGCATTTGGCCAAGAAAGGAATTAGGCCAAATTTCCTACCTCTGACCAAGGATTAATACCATTTTGTAAATCAGAGCACTATCACCTTGGTGTTCTTCCCTGCTAGGTCACTCAGGCAAAGGATGATGACCTGTCCTGACTTCCTTCTGGAAATTCTGCATGGTGACACACAAGTAGATGGAACAGAGCAGTGACAATTCCCTTTGTAGGGAAGTACTTCTTAAGACAAGACAGTGGCTTCAAGTAACTTCCTGATTAGCTCACTACTTGCTTTGAATTTCATTTTGAGGTGTGCAGGCATGCATTGTGTTAGGAGCTTAAGCATGACAATGGATCTCTGGATTCCAGACTCACTCAAATCTCATTCATATCAAACCCAAATTCTACCTCTGTACAAATGGTGACTGAGATATTGAGTGTTCTCTGAGCTGGGTAGATGCCAGGGAACATCTGTGTGATGGCATGGTGTGTAACAGCATAGTGCCTGGCAAAAGAAGAGCAGATCCTTACAGGCAGAGAGGGAGGAGAGGACAGGACAACCACTTTCCATGACTGTGCAAACTTAGATTGCCTTCAGGTGCTTGTGAAACCACAGGTACAGGCTTTAGGTATTTTGAGGGGAAGCGTTCCTCTATTTTTAGATGAAATAGCATTGCCACTCCAGTTAAGTAGTCTTGCTACAGAACACTGCTATATTTAGAAGTCACTCATCTCCTTAATGCAAGAACAATATCTTTTAAAAAAGGTCACATTACACTTCTCCATTCTGTTAGTGCTGTGAGTTTTGTGCTAGACCACTTTATTCCACTTTAATTGCAACAGACATGAATGTACATCTTTGCTATGTAATTGTGGCCTCCATTTCCATCAATATTTGTCTCAAGTGGACCTATAAAGATTATTCCACTGATTTTCAGAGTCACCATTAGCTCTGAGCTCATCCAGAGGCTCTGAATTGCAGATAAGGAAATGCATACTGGTACATGAAATTAGGATGCATGGTGGTACATACCAATGCATATTGGTAAATAAAATGAATACCCTGCATTGTCCTACCCACTCCTTTTCAAGGAATCATTAGGATTGGATTGGATGGCTAATGATGGTGGATTTACAGCAGGCATTAGCACATTAGCAAGCACTGCAAGATTCATGTTTCTGAGGGGAAAGCACACTTGGAACACACTTTCACATCTCATTTTCATAGGTTTAAATAAAGAACCAATTCATAAAAAGACATACCTCATTGTAAAGCAGTGTGTGTCAAAGTCAGGCACGGATAGCTGGGACACATGACAAGGAGTCTTAAAGCACTGAGACCAGTAAAATAAGGATAGGGTTACCCTGGATCATGACCTGCTTCACTGCATGTGCCTGTGAACTTCACTGGTCAGCTCTGGATGCACATTTGCTAGTGGGGAGAGAAATCTGTTGTTACCAACTTTTGGCTTTGGATTTCAATTATGCATAAATAAAAGCAGATGTTCCCCAAGAAAGATGTTTTATCAATGTCTTCATCTGTTCAGGAGTTGCAAATTACTATTTTTCCTTTCAAATTTTTTCTTCCTTCACATTTGCATGGATATTTACTTTCAGTGAGCAAAGGCTGTGCGTGTGGTGGCAGAAACCAAACTCTGAACTGAGTAGAAATATATTACAGAACACACAGAAACATGTCCTGGTGGTCTTTATGCCTTTAAAAAGCTAATCTGAATGAACACTGAAATGTCAGGAGATAAGAAACACCTATTAGCATGAGGATATGTAAGCACTTTGGATATGCAGAAAGTAATTTGGCATGAGGATTAGATATTTCAAATGTCAGAGTTGAGCACTGTGAGTACTATAATCTTGTTACTTCTTCAGAATGGCACACATGAATGGCCAAAAAACAATCAAAGCTAAATTTCTAAATTTTAAAAATATAATTTTTTGTGTCTCAAAGAACATACATGATGTTAATTAAGTGAGGGGAATTCATATTGAATGTCATATGTTGCCCGTCTTTGCAGTGTTCCAAGCTGTGCTCAGCTTGTGCTGCAACATAATACACACAGAGGCATTGCCCAGAGCAGGTGGGATGCACAGGCCTCAGCACAGACAAACCAGGCAGTTTTGGCAAGTTTTCCTGCTATTTGTCATTTGGCTGTAATAAGACAGATTTGCTGTAATGCTTTCAGGTGTACAGTAACAGGAACAGATTGGTTACTGGTTTGAATGATTTTAGTGGTGCATCCAACACAAATAAAGCAATTTACCAAACAATCTGTGAGTAAAAAGATTCAGAGCTTTGCATCAGCTTTGTCCTTTGTGGATCTAATTGCTTGGCAGAGCTCTACTTAAAAGCAACATTATAGTTACTGATATTTACTTCATATTTCTTATCTAGAGTAGTTTGAAAAATTTGTCACAGTGGCAGAATAATGGCATTATTCTGCAATTATTTGGTTTTTAAACTATAGACAAATATTCTTTTTGTAGGAATAAACAGTTTGGTATTCAGTAGTTCATCTAGAATATGAAATTGGTCTGAAGGAGTACCACTCCCAAACTGAGCTTATGTCTCTAAGCAACTTGAATTGTAACATGTAATTTAGAAGCACTTTAAAAATCTAATTCATGTGAGCCAGTCCATCATTATATACCCAGTCTCATATGTGTGCCAGAGGCTTGATAGACCAGTAAGGGAGATGATTCACTTGATTTGCTTATATAGATGATTAGATTATTGATACTAGTAATTCCATAGGCTCTGTCTACATTGCCCTATGTAATGTTAGGATGCTGCCCCACCCAGTTTACTGTCCTGGCTTGGAGCTGGCAGCTGCTTGTGCCACCTACCCTGAAAGGAAGCCTGTGACTTAATCTCTGTGTGGTAAAAGATTCTCAGTGTTGCAGCTTAGCAAAGGCTTTCTAAATCAGCACTGTTACGAGAAGATTGCTGCTTGGCTGGTCTGGCGTGACCAACACCAGAACAACGTCAGGAAATTAAAGGAGGTCAGAAGCCAAGAATAGCAAGTTGTGCTCAGGGGCTTTTCAGGGAGAAGCATTCTTGGCTGAGGTATGGTGTTTTCCTGAAGGATTTTAGCAGGGAAGTGCACACCTGTGTTATGATGCTGCATGTAGTGGGGAAAACAGGGAGGGAATCTCATTGTCAAGTGAGTGGTACAGGAGAACCTGATTTGTCACAGTTTTCCTCTTAGGCAATGGTATATGTCAAGCAGCCTCTGGAGTTGCCAGCCTCATTCCTCTCTGACTCAGTCATTCAATATTCTTGTAGCTTGACTTCATTCCTGCAAGATTGCTGTTTCTGTAATTGTCAGAGGGGTAGGATGAGAAGTGGGGAGGGAGAGAGAGGAGCCTGGAGCCTGCAGTCTGCACTGCCAACTGTGGGGCTTCTATGCCAGATGGTATTTCCCCATCTGAGGTCAGGACAGCATGTGGGATTCAGCAGTCCTGGCGTGCCAGAGACACAGCACATGCATTTCGTGTCCCATGATGGGCACCATGATTATTGCAAGGTGTCATCCCATCCTGTTCTATGGTCTGTATGATCATCACAGGCAATTAATTCATGGATATCAGCTCCTGATTTAGAATGGTGTTAAAATGCATGCATAACTTTAAATGTGGCTGCTCAGTTAGTTGCTTTGGGCCCTAAGAGAGGCTTTGTTTGCTTTTCTAAAAAATACCAAAAATTTTAAGTATATGTTAGTATAATATATATGTTAAGTATATGTTAGAAAGCAGCAAAATATCAGTGAGATCCAGGATGATTTTTCTGCAGGTATTGTTTTTATCTGCAGAGTTACTGTTACACACAGTTAAGAAGTGAATTAGGCTGGGAAAGGGGTTGTTAGCTGAAAAAGTCTGTAGTCCCATGATTTGTTTCAGAAGAGGACTGAAAGCAATAGACAGCAGCCCTGAACTTGACACAGCCTTCCTTCCCTGCTCACAGGCTTTTTCCTCACTATTTCTCCTTCATCCTGTCTACAATAGGTACCCAGTAAGACTATCCCATGCAATTAAATAAGGAGTCAGAGGACATTCTTTCACTAAACAGACTCTGCATATGACCTTCACAGTACAAAGACAAAAGAAATCCAGGCCTGCAGAGTAGCCTCAGTTGTAGCTGGGTTTGGTACCATTCTAAATTGTTTGGGGCAGAGTAGGGCGAGGGCAGACTGACACAGAGACAAAACCGTATGACCCGCATTTAGATCCTGTAACTGAGTGTAGCTGCAGAGGGGGAGTGAAGGGACCTGTGCCTGTCACTGATTGAGAACAGCAGGTATGGGGAGATCCATGCAACAGCTCTTCATTCTCCTAGGCTCATACATCTATACTTTCATTCCCCAACTTCGCCTGGTTCTCCCCACAGCAACCCTATTTACTTTCTTTGAGATGAATTTACTGACTTTTCCTGCTACAACTCATACTTACCACTCCTCTTATCTGTACAACAGCAGAACACAATGAATCACATACATATTTTATCACTTTTGTATACAGTGAAATGGTAACCAGTCTAAAGAAGTGCATTAAATAAACTGTAATATAGTTAAATATAATCCACACAAAATATTCAGAAGTGATTGCAACAGCCAGCTGTAACTAAAAAAGAAATAAAATTTTTATATTCATGGGTGATCATACTCTTGCTTAATGCAGGGCTTGTTTTACACTTACTATGCAGAGTAGTAGGTTCCTATTCCGGGAAAAGGTAAGGGAGCTTAAGTAAATACTGTTCTAACTTATTGATAAAGAATATGGTTATTTTAAAGTAGCATAGGTTTAAAAAATTAACCAGAACTGTAAATAACTGTGATCTGCTTTTGTTTGCAAATGAGCTATCAAAAACTCCCTAGATTCTTGTCAGTACAAATTTTAGTGCTTTTACCCAAAAACTCTAATGCTAAATAATCACGTTTGGAGCTGATCTGTATGTTCTACAAACTAATTTAATTACCACTCTGGTTCATTTCAGCAATCTAGTTGTTGATAACTAATTACCACTGAAAAATAAAGACTCGATTGAAGAGAAGCTAAAATCCCTTCTTGTACCTTGCTTTTTAGGCTCAAACTTTTTTTTACAGAAAGCTTTTCCTACTGCCTAGAAGGAAAATTTCTTCCCTGTTGCTCACCTAATTGTGCATCTTGTCTACAATCAAAAAGTTTCACTGGCTCTGTAAGTCCATCCAGTGGCTGCATATGGGAAGTGCATATTTTTGAGGGTAAATTCCAATTTTGTACAATTTAGCTTATTAAGTAGTGTAGTTAATGTTATTACTGGAAATAAACATGAACTGAAATGCACAATTGGAATACTCCCAGCCTTTGCTGATAAGTAGATCTGTATCTGTAAAGTACCCTTTGAGTAATACTGGGAATTGATTTTTTATTCCAGCAACAGGGACAAGATAAAAGTTGATGATTATTTATTAGTATTTAAATTAATTGCCTCCTAGAGCCAGGAACAGAAACCTACTGAGTCAAAAGTTTTAGTTTATTTTCATTGTGAACCTGAGACAACTGAGGTCATTGTGAATGCTAGGCTAGCTGTTGTGAGTCATCCTCTTAGATCTCATGTTTGTGTTTATACTAAAGCAAACCTCTTGAAGTTACATCTTCTCATTATTAAGTATGTTTTTTTGTCAAATGGCATGAGATACTACAAAAAGTCATTAAAAAACTGAATGTAAAGAGGCCAAGATCTGAACAGTATGTACCAGAAGTCACATCAAGAATTTATATACTGACTATTTCCAGAAAAACCTGCTTAAGTTCAGTACTGAATCTTGATGGGTCATCAGACTAAATCAGGCCAGCTGATTGTTTGATAATCTATGATTAGATATAGCATTTCCCCTTGATGATGACAGCAATGTGAACCTCAGTGCCTTGAGCCCTAATTCTAACACCATTTCCATTATTGCTACCAGTGCTGGAGTTGTAACTGTAGAGAATATCAGTGGAATACTTTTACCAGTTAGAAAAAGCCCATTTACTAAAAGCCTTTTAATTCTCAGTTCTTGGCAAATAAGGGCTTCTAAAATGCTCACCATCATTACTAGCTTTTTTCTTCCCATGAAAGTAAATGTATCTTTAATTTTGCCTTCTAGAGTGAATACATTATGATATAGCTTACACTTACATGATAGCCTATAATTTGCCCAGCCCTGCTCCAGTTAGTGTGTAGGTTGTGGAGGCAGAAAAAGACATAAAGAGAGAATGACTTTTGTAACACCAGCCTAAATCTAGCACTTTTACAAAAATGAAGAGCTTTATTTTTCTATTTATATAAATAAATTTTACCTTAGAAAGTTGGAGAAGTGTGTCTAAGATACTGTCACGGCAGGTAGTTTGTGCATGTAGAAACAACCACATGGTACCTATTGCATGCTGGGGTACAACAGTTGCCTTTATAATTCTTTCCAGTGTTTTATACGTTTCAGATATTCATTATTTTCGGTCTAGAATTGCCACTACTGAGGTTGCTATGATTGTAAACTCCAGCAGTTTCTCTCCAACAAGATATCTGGTTTTAGTAATAGAGTTTTAAATTAGAATATTACAATTCCTTCTTGCTGCAGTGATTATTATAAAACAGATAATGTCAGTGTGTTGTGGATATAATGCAACTCAATATGCTACAGAAATTCTGCTTTCAGGTTTGGATTTCTTTTGTTTGTTTGTTTTTAACTAGAGCTGCAATAAATACATACCTTATTTGTTAGCCTGAGTACTCCCCAGACCTGAAAACATAGGGCCTCCATGGAACTTTAAGTTTAAATAAGATGGCTTCAGAAAATGAATGCAGAAAGCATTCAAGTCATGTCTGGAACCCACTCTACCAGTTTTTTGCATGGTTCCCACTTCATGAAGTTGGCTAATATCTTACGAATTCACTTTCCTCTGTAAGGGTATAGAGCTGGGTGATACAGAACCACTGAATGAGCTCCTAACTCTCCTTTCTCTGTAAGCTGTGAGTCTCAGCATATTTTTAGTTGGAGCACAACATAGGCTTCCTTACTGTGTGCTTGATCAGTCCTCAAAAGCTGTTGTTATAGCACTGCCTTTGTCTGCTCCTTCCTTCTGAGTAAAACCAGAGGATCGCTTGGTTATTTTATTTTACTTGCATTTGCCAGCGTTAGGATTTTATTATTCATGTGTCAGTTATGACTGTATCATTTACCAGAACCAAAAAGACTCCACTCCTTAGTACATTACAATAGCTACAAATCTTTCCAGAGGCATCCAGTATATTATTTTGGTTTTGTTTGTTCCATTAAACATACAGGAAACTATTTTCCTCTAGTGATTTATTATTCTTCATGAGCTAGAAGACAAGGAATAAACACAATGTATTTCTGATTTGTTCTGAGCTCTTTACTGGAGATGGGAAAAGAACTCCAAAGGTGGTGTACCTTTCTTGAGGCCATGGTGGAACCCACTGTTTAACCCTAGCAGCTTCCCTGCTTTTTGTCTGAGCAATAGTAATACTGCAGCATTCTTCTGTTAATGCATGGCCCTGGGTTTTAGCATGTCCTGTGATGTGACAGATCAATAAACACTCTCAATGAGGAGGTTACAAATAAAACTGTGGAATTTACAAATTTAGAAAATTATTTCCAAACCAGCTGTAGTTTTTTAGCTAAACAAAGCAAGATTAAGGAATACCTGCATACCAAACACTTCCTATCAGAGTTCACAATATTTACAATATGTTCTGCAGGTTTTACAGAACAACCTTAATCCTATACTCAGCTGATAGGTTGTTACAGAGACATCAGTATGGAAAAAATCTATCCTGTTCTAGTTTCTCTTTCAAATATCTCCAGCAGTTCCAGAAGTTATGAGATCCATTGCTTACCTCAACTCTGCCCTTTTCCAACAACTGCAAACAAGGTGAAGCTGTTTTCTGCAACCTGCTAGAGTTGAAGGCAGCCTCTTTTTCTAGGGTGAACATAACCAAATTATTAGAATTGCTGTTTTTGGCATATTTCTCATAGTTCTTGCTGCATGGAAAGACTTCACCGTTTGATGTGTATTTACTTCAAAGTGGAAAAATACAAAAGGAAAGAACAGACAAACTTAGAAGCTTTTCAGACAAAATAGTGGTCACAGAATTGAGTTTACAGGTCAGCACAAACATTCTAGGCATATGTTAGTCTTTCATAATTATGATTGTTGATTTGTTCTTGCCTTATCAATAAATATAAAATATGCCATTTGTACTTCTTTGGCCAGATTTTCTTTCATCTTTTTCTAAACCAAGCCCTCAAAATCATTTAAATCTTCTGCTGTGCACAATAGAGCCCAATTTAGTAAGGATTGTCAAATGTCATTGCAAAACTTTGTTATGTAAAAACCATATTGCAAAACCATTATGTCATTTAGTAGTGTCTTTCAAATTTTAAAATAATATTTAAAAAGTCTAGTCAGGGTTTATGATGTTATGTTACATATTCCCAGAGATCTGTTTCAATTATATTTTCACAGAGCTGAATGTTTTGTTATGAGGTTAGAAGTTAGTTTTGAAAAATTTGTTTCAAGAATATTTACAGTCCATCTGTTTATGAGTGAAGCACAGACTGAAGAAACAGCATAGCACAGATGAGTCATAAACTGGTTCTTAATTATTTCAGTTTGGAGGCAGTACCAAGTGCTGTGTTTGCTCCTGTATGGTCGTAGTTTTCCCTTGAATTAATCTTTTAACAAAACTGAAAGACTTTTGGGTACCCACCCAGTCCTAAGAACTGTTCCCTTTCCCATAATCCTGCCTTTAGAAATTGCTAACTGACAACTGACCACTGGTGAAAGATTAAACAACAGATGATTTCGTGTTCTTGTAATTTCTATACAGTTTCTTAATTTTACTGTAGCGAAAGAAATCCATATAGCAAAGACTGACAGTCTTTGTCACCCTTCTCATTTTAGAAGTGTGTACTTTAGGATCACAAAATGTTTTGCGTGTTTACATAACTGGTTATTTTTGCATCCCTGCTCTGAGGACAGCACCACCATATGCTCATTTCACAGTTGAAGGAAGTGTGGCAGAGAGCAATGACTTGATTCAGGGCACACATCAAGAGTGGTGTAGGCTCAAACATCCCAACTCCCACTTACAGTGAACACTACTCTTCATTCTTCACACCATAAAAACTACAACTTTAAAAATTTTTTTTTTTCATAAAAATTGCCCTGTAGCTCCTTTCTTGGGACAGGATTTTCAGAACCCGAATTTTGGCACCCAAATGCAGTCTACACCTTATCATAGTGCTTTAGTCTTTTTTGTGGGTAACTTTGTGCCTTTCAGAGAGCACCTGGATACAGCTAGAAAACAAAGGAACTAAGCTAGCTTTGAAGCAGAAGGGCTGATTGCAATGGAAAGGAGTGGGATTGTTTTAACCAAGCAGTGTTTTAATATAGTGAACAATTTAGAAAATTCTTACTCCTAACAAAGTACAAAAGCAGTCCAGTGGCATTTAATTTATTCCTGTTATAAGCCCCAGTTTACCTATGAAGAGGTGTTAAGAGAAACTGTTCTGTCAAGCCCATTTAAGAACAGGCTTTTATTCAACATGAATAATACTGGACTCTTTTATGAATAAGATTAGAAAATTATTCTATTTTTATGTGAGGGAAATAAATTAATAAAGAAAACCAGCACTGTTTGTGCACAAACCAAATGTTCTTCTCATCTCTGAAGTGACTCTCAAGTTACTTGTTTAGTGTCAGCCTCACTTTTCAATAGTTTTGTTTTCATGGGTAATATTTAGCAGGCAGCTCCTATAGTTTTTGCTACATGATAAATGTTTTTGTCCAGGACATTCTCAAACGTGATTGGAGTGTGGGTGCTGACATCAGGCAGCTCCTTGTCAGCATACAAGGGATCCATATTGGCTATTGTGCATTTGTTCAGTAAGTCACCCATGTGGAGAGTAAATGGAAGGAAACTTTAAATCACAGGGTTATAAATACATGAAGAGTCTCTTGAGCCGAGATTGAGTTTAGTGTCCTGCTTGCTTTTGCTGTTTTTCTATTCCCTGTGAAGATGGACTCCCTTATAAAGAGAAGAGAAGCCAATGGTATTTAAAGGAGAAATCAAATTTAGACACTTAAATGATAACCATGAACATGTACAGGATGTCTTGTTGTGTCATAGCCACAGACAGATGCATAAAATTGTGTCCCATGGATGAAGCTAAAATGGGAATTCTGAACCTATTCAATAGAATGCATTTCATTTCCTGGCTGTAATGCTGTTGTAAGAACAATCTTGGACTTTAAAATACTGTTGGTATAGAAATTGAAGTATAAAACCAGAAAACATGTTAGTACAGTACAGATTTAAGCAGACAGGTTAGGAAGATAATGAATATATATTTTGTAATGAAGAATAACGGGATTATCTATTTTCATGGCAATGCAACAGAAAATAATTCAAAATACTAAGAATCTGAGATTTTCATATGATCAGTGGTAACCAAGAAGGAATAATCTCAGTCAATGATATTCAGAAAAAAAGAAACTGAACTAAATTGTTCCTGTAAAATTATCCATAGGCTTCAGTAATAAAAAGTGGTATATTTTGCAAATTGCCATATTTTGCAAAGTACAGATTACTCTGAAACCTATAGGCAGAATCAGTGTGGCAATGCCCAACTGTATTTACTTCTGGCCTAGAGGAGGAAGAGTTGTGGTCTGAATGAAAAAGACAAAATAACAGCGTGTCCTGTGTATGGGTCAAAGCTTTCAGGCTTAAATTCAGTCACAGGAAATAATAACCTTGTTTCTCTAGAAATATCTATTTTTCACATTGTGCAGCATAGTAATCCTAAGAAATCAGTTGTGATCATTTTGAAGGATGTTGCATATTTCCTATAGTTAGTCTGAAGGAGCTTTAGGCTTGTAAACAGCATGACTTGTTTCAGAGGTTAAAGGTCTAGACCAAAACCTCAGTGTTTGCCTCAATCAAAAGCCAGTTAGTCTATGAAAGAGTGAAGATGTCTCGGCAGAATTACCTTCATGGCATTCTAAAATGCAAGGCGTGTCTTATCAGAGAATATGTATTTTAAATAATACAATAATCTGTCAAAATCCCATAACATGTTCTTACCTCAAATCTGAAAAATTAAATAAGGATAACTACCATTATGAAGATGTTATTATTCTGTACCACCCTGCTTCCGTAGCCTTTGTAAAGTTCTGAGAAACTACAAAGTATTTTGTAATACTGTTACTAAAATATATTGCCCTGGCAAAAATCAGAGGCCCTATGGCTCAGCTGTGGTTTCCAGGTGTGCATGGAAGTAAACTAGAGCTTGTGGGATAATTTGAGATGTTTTCTTTATGTCAGATTCTATGTGGTGGCAACAAAAATACTCACTACATTTCAGGCTAAAATGTGGATTAGTACTAAGAGTAAATACTTCTATGTGACTACACAGTTCCTTCTTCTGACACTAAATTTATCTCAGACTTTAAGGAAGTCTACAGGCATTGAGAATTATATTGAACATATTCCATGTGTGCAAAAGAGAAACATTTCAGCCTCAGATGGGATATAACTTTTAATATTTCCACTTGTACCCTAGACAATAGGTCTATAAAATTTCTCATCGTTTAATAACATTTCTTATTCTAAATGCAGGTGTTTTCTTACAGCAATCCTGAAGGCAAAAATACCACTCCTTTCCCCTTGGATATCTAGAACGATAACTCACAGAATAGAACAATAAATCACTTATATCCAGGAAATGTTACTGTTTGAAAAAGGAAAAAAAGCCCACAGAATACAGATTTGATATTGCTTGCCAGATTAATGCAAAACCTTGACTGAACACAAGGCTGCATTGTCATACTGTGCTTAAAACTGGCCGTTCCACATGGTGTTGGACACTATCCTGTCATTGGGTCCAGCCTGACAAGAAGAGAACCCTCAAACACTTTGGCTCATTTCTAGTAAAATCTTTCTACACTTGGGCTTCCCCCCCCCCCACTAGGTTGCTTTTAAAAAACACTATGTTAATAATATTTCTGGAATTAGGCACATTACACTGTACTGTACGGAGTAATAATGCCCAGAAATTTATCTGTGTAAAGTATTTCATCATGTATATAAGTGTGATACATAGATCTTGGTGAAATAATTGAAGTTATTTGACTGCAGGAATAAGATACAAAAAGAAACTCCTAAAAACTTCTGAGTAGACCAAATTCTTGCATGTGTAGTATCTAAAAATAAAGGATACTAATTTTAACAACAGAAGATACTTACAAGTGTAGATGAACACACCTAATTTTTTTCTCTTTCATCAACACATTTGGGAAGATCTGTGATGGAACATGAGTGCCACTTTCATTGTTAATGGAAAACAATGAAGTATCTGGCAGGATCACCTACATTAATGTGTGATTTCCTGCTGGAGTAAGATCTGGAGGCCAAAAGGGAGATGAGTACTTTATTAATCTTATTTATTAATCTTAGCAAATGCTTTAACTATTAAGTTACCAAGTATTGCAAGTTGGGAAACACTGTGAATCCTCTGTCTTGTTTTTTGCGAGGAGGGGCTGATGGGACAGCAGTTTAGAGGAGAGCCAGTAGCTGAGAATACTGAATAAGGAAAAGCCCCTAATTGTCACTAGGGGACATATATTAGATCCTCTCTTTTTTTTTTTTTTTTTTGTTGTCATCTTTTACTGGTAGCTTTGTCCGTTAAGTTTATTCGTTTGAATGCCTGAATTTCCTGTGTTTTATGGGCACTGTGGGCACCTTCTCCCAAGAAAGTGAATTTTATTGCAACACATACATCCATGATGGAAGTAAACCAAGTTAATGTTTTTCTACTCTAGAAGCAACTTGAGTTTTTCTAACAAAATAAAATGCCAATTTTCTTTGTGCTCACTCAGCATCAGGCAGATAGCAAAAATGAGGGTTTTTAAAAGTTCAGATGTGAGAATTTGTGCAGAGCTCTGCTAAAAACAAAAAAAAGTTTTAAGCCCTGGTGTCATTTGATATGGCAGACTATAGTATTGCAGAGTTTGCTGCCAAATCCTAATCTAATCAAGGCAGATACATTTCCTTTAGCTAAATAGTTTCCAGTCATGTCAGAAAAAATTTAAATGAAGCAGTGAAGGAGATTGTGATCTACTTAGGAAAACAAAGTAGTTCTTAATCTGGAGAATATATTATTACTTTGTTGTAAAAGGTTAGATTCAGATGGAGTGCTGTTTTAGTAGTTGCTGATTAGTGATGCATTATTGTGGGAAGTAAATAAAAGCTTACCAGACTGGCAAAATAGTGTCTGTGCACAGTCAAAGTGGGAATTCAGAAGCATGGCAGATTAGATTTCCAGTGAAAGTCTGTGATTATAAGTCATTATAAACAAAAATTGTTTCACTTCCCATTGAAGTAGAATAGGTTCATTTGGAAATATTGTGAAATCACTTCATCACAAAGTGATCAGAAACAAACCAGTGACATGTTGTCTTTCTTAGACTGCCAAATTTGTGAAGTAAAACAAGCTTTTTTCTAGGTTTCTCTGGTACCTAGTTTACATAGCTGTTTTGTGGGTAAATTAATAATTTTTAACTGCATTATATATGAACAATTATGAACAAATAGTAATAGCCAGTAGTAATTACATGGAAGGACTATATTAACCACTTAGATCTCTTTTATTTTAGTAGAGTTTTTTTTACTGCCTTTGTTATTTAGAGTTACTCATGATTTAACTTCAGGTTTTGGGCCCAGTCTTCACATGTTTTATGTCTGAACTTTCTGGAGTGGTCACAGCCCAATTTCACATCCATCTTACCTGAAAAGACCATTAGGACACTCAAGGATTAAACATATGCAATGGTAATTAAGTAATCAGATGTCTCTCCATTGCTTTGAATGCTCTATTACATCAGGAACAGAGCAGATGAAACGGGAGTTTGGTTTTTTTTTCTGAAACACTTGTTCTCACTCCATCGTCCTTTCCACCTTCCCTGTGTCCTCTGCTTTCTGCCAGGAACTGCTGGAGTCCATGAGATGGCACTGTGCCATAGCAGAGTGCTGGGACATCAGCTCTACAGCTCTAAGTTCATAGCATGGATAGATCCCTTTTTGAACTCTAGAGATTTGTTCAAATTTGAGTTTCCTTATGCCACAAATATCCTGCCTTTCAGACTGTCATCAGTTGGGAACTGCGGGTATTTCCTGCTGGGTGACATGGGGGAATTCCACTGTAGAAAGAGATCAAGTTACTAAAAAGTTTGGGAAAAATGTTTACCCTAAGTTCCCTCCATTAAACTGTTAGGTGAAGGGTCCTCTTTGGAACTAGCAAGAGTGTCTCTGAGGAGCACAGTTAATCATTTAAAAAGGGCTTTAAAATATTCAATTCATATGTTCTTGGCCTATCTTCAGATTCTAATATATAAGGCAAAGGTTGTTTTTTTATTAAATATAAAAAAGTTAAACAATTTAGAAGATATGTCCTTCAAGTAACTTTTATCCAGACCAGCACACAGAGAGGAAATGCCTTGTCAAGCCCCAGCCACCTGAGACCCACTGGGCTATTAAGGCCAAGTTAATTGGTTCAGGGGCAGGGTGATACAAGCAGTGAAGAGCCTGCAAGTTCAGCATCCCTCCCTCCCCAAAATGAGACAGAAAAATCAAAATCCTCCCTGTTGTGGAGCTGCTCTGCAGCTTTGCAGGGAGGAGAGCTCTTACTTTCTGGAACAGGAAGCAACCTCTGCAGCTGTGAAACCTGAGAGAACAATGGAAATTGTGTAGACGAGCAGTTATGGGGGGCTGCTCTTGGCTCTCTGAGGCTTGATGCCAGAGAGGTCCCACAGCAGCAATCTTTTCTTTGTAATAAATTCTGAACTTCTCTTGACCTTAGTGCTGTGCTCTGGGCTGAAATGCATGTGAACAACTGACAGGAGGTACCCCAGATCTTGAAATTGTGGTGAAATTGTGGATGCTTACAGAATGCCAACAGAACTGTTCTGGACAAGGCCAAAATGTAGCTGAAAGCATTTTCCTCATTTCCAGGCTGAATGTGAACTAAGCTGTTCATTCCTGCTTTAGCCATGCCCTGGAAGAACATGTCATTGTTACTGTGATAGAAGTAGCTCTTATTTTCCCATTTTCAATCCTGTATTGCTTTGTATTAGTATTGGCTTATCTCTTTTTTTTTTTTTTTAATGAAAACCCACCAACCTTCAATCTTTTATTTTAAAAAGTCTGAAGACTTCACTTTTTGCTCTACAGAAACATACTGTCAACTGCAAATATGAAACCTGGAGGTTATTATTTATACTTTGGTATCACTTTGAAGCATTTGTTTAATTTAAGGTCCTTGCTTTTTATTCCAGGTTCTATGGACAACATGTCTAGTCATGACAGACCATTCTACTGCACTTTGTTGTAAACTACTCTATGCAGGTAAATACTAAGGCCATGGTTCTTCCAACTTTCTGGATATGCCTAAAATCTATTCATGTGAACATTCACATTGATTTTTTTTGTGTGTGTGCAATAAGCATGTGTATAACTTGCAAAAATCAGAACAGAATTATTACTTTGTCCTCAGAGGATTAAAACCATTTGAAATGTCTACTATTTGCCAAATGAGACATAAGATCCTGATTTCCACCATCAGTTTTCTATACATCACAAGACCAAATCTATTTAAACAATACAGTAAAATAATATTGTTCCCTGTAACATATAACAGTGGACTTGGATAGTAAGTAGCCCAACCTGTTGGATTAATATATGTAAGTATTTATAATACATGTTTTAAATTATATGCCAGGATGGACTGTGCATTTTTTATACATATATATGTATATGTGTGTGTATATAGTCTTGGACTGTAGCCAAGACTATGTAAGAAATACTGTGTGTGTAGAAGCTCTGAATGGCCTCCTTCACAAACATCATCATGCAGGCATTTTCCCTGTTTAATATTTACCACCCCTCAATGCTCTTTCCTTTACAGTATCTAACTGTATTTCTGGCTCATGTCACACTAGAATATATTCCCTCTGCTGCCTGTCACCTACTGGGATTCATTTTAAATGAGGTGGTCACTGTCCTTATCTAATGAACTGTACTTTGGCCAAGGCTGTTTAAGGATTGGGAGGATTTATGGTTCAGTTGTCTGAACACAATATAAGATTTTTTGGAAGTGAAATAAATATTTGAAATTCAAATTCTATAAATGGGTTCTTTAAAAACAATGTGATGTTCAATCACACCAAAAAAGAACTTCATTACATGAGTGGCTGTAAGACTTTTGGATGCTGTCTGTATTTATACCACACTGTCACAAGAGAAATTATTGTTACATACTGAAGAAATAATCTCTGTTCTTTCTAGTTGGATTATGTTTAAAGCCTAGAAAATTTTGACAAAAGAGGAAGATGAAAGCTAAGGTCAGTGATAGATTCAGTCTTGAAACAGTTGAAATGTGTCTTGTGGGATAAATGTTTTTTTATATTGACTGCATGTCAGCTCTGTATTAAATGTGAGAATGAGAACAGCAGAGAAGATGACTACCATAATTTACCTGCTTTTATAAAAACCAGATATTGCCAGGTTACCCGTGCAAGGGTGGTGTTATTTTGTAATTTGAGTGCTTTTCACACAGCCTGATTCAAGGCACTCCATGACAAGTGCCTGTGTTGGTTGATTAGCCTTCCTAGAGTCCTCAAAATTTGTTAGGAGAAAGATTTCTACCACCCAGAGGGCAATTCAGAGGAAGGATTCACCACAGGTAACTGAATTACTCTCCTGAAGAGACCCTCTCACCCTGCTGATACACAGGAAACCAACAGCATCCAACTTCCTACTTTATTGTATAAACAGAACAAAAAAATGGCAATGTCAGGAATAAAAACCAAATCAGGATAAGTACATAAACCTGTAGTATGCCAAATGAAAAACGAGGCACTTAAAGCCAAAAGTAGAAACCTGAATACACCTGCTTATGTGGTACCAATTTCTAGGTTTTCTCAAACTGTGCCCGTTGATGTGTCAGTGGGCACGTCTGGAACTGCTTGAGATTTGGTAGTGCTGGAGATACACACACATGCCGTGCCTCATAGTCCACATACAGAAACTAGATGTTCTCTCTGTTATAACACACATTCTTCCCCTTTCATCTCCTTCCATGCCAAGACCATTATTAATGATTTTAGTGGTTGAAACAATGGTTAAAAGGCCCATTCTGATTTAAAAGTTGATAATACAAGCATAGGAACATTTTAAGCATTTATAGTTGAAAATTAACACTGTGATTGCAATAGATGCTGCACAGTAATAGAAGGACAAAACCAGTTCTCACCTGAGGCAATTGTATGATGTAATAAGATGCAAAACCTGTTTTAGTTCAGAACAGGAGAAAAAGTTTAATCAGACTCAAGAAACTGGGGAATTGGTAATGTCAGCACTGTGTTGATTCCATCACTGCAGCACAGGTTTGAAGCTTCTAGTGGTGCTAAGGAAAACAAAGATTACGTTAATAATTTTGATAACTTTTTTTTCTTTATTCCTAAGAGACATTAAAAAAGCACCAAGAAATAGTGTTAACAGAGTCAAGACAAAATGTGTTCATCTGGAGAGCTAGAGGTAGGTTGAAACTGATTTTTTTTTTTAAATGTCCAACTACTAAAGAAATCCAGACAGGTCTGAATGAGTGTATAGAGATAGCACATGAAAAGATGCATACATAACAATGCTGATATAAAGACTGCCCAATAATCACAACCTACATTAATTCCAGAAAGTACAAAAAGTTATATTGCTTGGCTTGATTTTCAAGGCAGCATTTGGAAAGTTATGTGCACTAATCCTGTAACAGTAATGGGATTTGTGTTTCCAACACAAGCATAGCTTTGAAAATATAACCATAAGGGTCCCATGCAGCAGTCAAAGTAATCCCTGGCTTCTGAGAAAGAAGAACAACTTTGCAAAAATTTTGTCACCAAACTAAAAATACATCCTGTATCCTGGGGAATCCTCATATAAACATTCTCTTTCTGGCTGCAACCAGGAAGCACAAGGAAATGGAGGAGAAAGAGCAGTTACTGAAAGAACCCAAGTCTGCTTCTTAGCTGTCTGAAAATCCCCAGTGTCTCCATCTTCCCACAAAAGTGTTATCAGAGAATGATTTGGTTTGGAAGGGACTTTAAAGGTCATCTAGTCCAACAGCAGGGACATCTTCAATCAGATCAGGTTGCTCAAAGCCCTGTCCAGCCTGACCTTGAATGTTTCCAGGAATGAGGCATCCACCACCTCCCTGGGAAATTTGTGCCACTGTATCACCATCCTTATCATGAAAAATTTCTTCCTTATGTCTAGTCTGAATCTACCCCCCTTCAATGTAAAATTATTACCCCTTGTCCTGTTGCAACAGATCCTACTAAGAAAAATTATAACCCCTGAGAAATGAGTGGTGGCTCTGAGTACTTCGTGATTTAAACTGACAAGGTAAATATTCTAGTTTACTCTCCTGTTACCTAACAGGGCAAAGTGGTGTCTGTTCTCCTTCAATTCTGTGGCAGTTTGGACCTGGCCCCCAGCCAAGTGCCCAAGACCACAGTGACAGCCTCCCTCCCTGCCTTTCTATGAACACAGGGGAAGGAAAGGGAAGGGAATATATACCTACCAAAAACCGAAATAACAGAATCAGAGCAATATATATGCATATATATATATATATATTTGCACTTATATACAGTTACAAAAACTATATACATATAAGAAAGAGAACCCCAACACCCCAAACCCAGAACCAAAACAGTTATAAGCAGCCAACAAGGAACTAGCAAACAAAATCTTAATACTTTCCTTGAGAAAGTATAAATCTCTCCTCTCGAATCGGGAACAAAACTCCGCGGCCTACACCCCACACACGGGGAGCCCAGCTGCAGAGAAGCTGCCCTCTCCAACTCCACTGGAAGAGAATCTCCCCTCTAACTTCCTCCCCCCTTCTGTTTGTATTTCTGCTTACCTAAAAAAGAATGGAATGGAATATTTGGATATGGGTACTTCCTTAGTTTTGACCTGGTTGCCAGGAAGAGGCCTAAGCCAAACCAAACCACTGCAAATTCCTATTTACAGAGAGTAGGACCTTTGGAAATTTTCAGAATTGGCATTTTTCCTCTTCTCCCTGGAACAAGAGTTGTATGTAAATCTTACATGTGAATAGGAAGTTAATTGAAATTCAGTAATTCATATAGGGAAGTAGCAAATGCAATCTGAAAAGTTTCAACCTGGGTATTTTTATTCAAAATTCCTGTTGACTTCAGAAGAATGAAAGATGTGGGTCTTTTTCACAACAGAAAAACAATCACCTCTGTTAAATATCTGTTGGAATGAATGGATGTTGCTGGCTTTTTGTATCGTACTGAAAGTTGTCTGTTTCTGAGGATATTGGTTTCCACTCTCGTGGCTGAGAGCAGGGTTATTGCTCATTATTATTTGTGACACCTATTTTAAAGAAGGACATATTTAAAAACTCTGTCCAGCAGTATCTAAAGATTGCAGTCCCGTACATCAGCATTGTTGTGAGTCTGAGTAAAACTGCAATAATATTGTTGGGTTTAGGATTAGGGTTAGGGGTAGGGGTGGGATAGACGTTAGGGTTAGGATTAGGATTAGGGTTAGGGGTTAGGGGTTACGTTTTGAGTTTGGGTTTAGGTTAGAGTTGGGGTTAGGGTTAAGGGTTAGGGATAGGAGTAGTGCTGAGGGTAGGGTAACGATAAGGGTAGGAGTTGGGGTTAGGATTAGGGTTTGGGTTAGGGGTTATGGTTAGAGTTAAGTTTGGGCAAATCGAACACCAACCCTTTTTAGCGTTGTCAAAAACGATGATGGCCTAATAATCAAGAACAACTAAGTGTATTAAATATGCTTCCAAATAGCTCTGAGTTAAAAGAAGGTACAGAGAATTTCCAAGATGGAAGGATTTTTTTGGAATAAGAAACATTGTTACACACTGATGAGGTTTTAAAAAATGAGGAAATCGGTTTTTTCGGGAAATGGCCAAGAGGTGGCAGCANGGCCTCCGCGGCCTTCACCCCACACATGGGGAGCCCAGCCGCAGAGAAGCCGCCCTCTCCAACTCCACTGGAAGAGAATCTCCCCTCTAACTTCCTCCCCCCTTCTGTTTGTATTTCTGCTTACCTAAAAAAAAATGGAATGGAATATTTGGATATGGGTACTTCCTTAGTTTTGACCTGGTTGCCAGGAAGAGGCCTAAGCCAAACCAAACCACTGCAAATTCCTATTTACAGAGAGTAGGACCTTTGGAAATTTTCAGAATTGGCATTTTTCCTCTTCTCCCTAGAACAAGAGTTGTATGTAAATCTTACATGTGAATAGGAAGTTAAGTGAAATTTGGTAATTCATTTCAGGAAATGGCCAAGAGGTGGCAGCACTCCCTGAAATGCAGAGTGCCTCAGAGCTGACCAATGCTCATTCCCAAGGGCTCGACAGCCACTTTTCTTCAAATACACCCAAGGAGATTGTGTCCGTAGAAAATCAATCCTGCTTTGGTTACTTTTGGCTCTTCTAGAAGTTCACAAAACTACATAAAATCAAATCTTTTACTGCATCTGAATAATCTTGTTTGACACTGGCACTCTGAGTTGCTGGCTCTGTATCTTGCCACAGTCTCACATGGCAAGTTGCTAAAGTCAGATACATATGCTTGAGGCTTAATTGTCATCTGTCTGGATCCACAGGAAAATTTAACAAGACTAAGACTTGCTTGATCTTTCTACTTCAGAAAAATCCAGAATACAGCTCATGTAAAATCATCTTGTATTTAGAAAAGTCTCTGCAGGGAAAAATTCAAACAGGTTGATTCTTTATGCCTAGAGAAGTCACACCATAATGGTAATACATCTGCAGGTGTTAAGATGCCAACAGCTGTGTTTTATTTCCTGTGGCTGTTATCCTCCCACAACCTCCAGGCAGAGTCCTGCCAATTATGGATCCCTTTCTCATGCTTAAAAAAAAAAACCTGAAGGATCTCCTTGCTATTAGCAGTGGGTGGTTGCAGCATATGGTGATATATGGTAATACTTCAGTTCTAAGTGTACATGATACAGTTAATACTTCCTGCAATGCCAGGATTGTATCTGTGGCACTTGGTTTTGCTGTGCTCTGTCACAGCCTGCACAGTCTGGCTCTGAGCATAATTGTGCCTCTGTTGCCTTTTGCTTTTCTCTGTTCCCTTTTGCTTTGACCTCCTCACAGGGCTGGTTCTGCATTATCCCTGTGTTTGTCTTCCTTTAATGGGAACGTTCCCTTCCCCATGGCCAGGAGTGATGCTGCTTTTTCCAAGGGAAAGACCAGAAGAGTAGTGAGCAACCACACACTTGGAGAGAGCGGAGGTTTGTGTGTCCTAGAAGGCAGTTGGGGATGATAAACAGTCCAGTGAGGGGACAGAGGGGCAGGGAAAAAAACTCCTCTATCTGAGAGAATACTGTGTATTGATCTGAGCCCAAAAAGCACATTCTTAGCTGTATCTCCTCCTCTATTACTAACAGTGTTACAGAAGACACAAATTGTATCCTCCACTACTACTGCCTGTCATGGTGCAGAGTATTGCTTTAATTACTAATAAGATGGGCTTCTTTTACTGAGAACTGCAGTATACCCTTTTTACACTGAAAATGTAGAAGGTGACAAGGCTGACTTTGAAAAACTGTTAAATTCAGCT
Organism: Pachyramphus minor; assembly: GCA_013397135.1. NCBI lineage: Eukaryota > Metazoa > Chordata > Aves > Passeriformes > Tyrannidae > Pachyramphus > Pachyramphus minor. The sequence continues at coordinate 279,837 of VYXB01006747.1, forward strand.
GTTTGGGCAAATATTACAGCCAACAGTAACTGATCCATTCGTTATTATCTTCAGTGAGAGGAAGGCTTTATTCTTTCTCTGAAGTTTAGTGGCTTGCCACTACTGAAGAGGTCAATTCAATTTCCCCTTTCTCCTGGCCACACATTCCTGTTGCTTCTCTGATGCTGGCTTGTGTTTGTTTGATCCTACTATAATCCAGTTCCACTCACTAAACCAGAGAAAACTAATCCTGCAAAAAGTTGACTAGTTCTCTGTGATTTGGTGGGAGCTGAAGCACCTCTCACAGGGCTCACGAGTGCTGCAAGTGGTACAAGGAAGAAGGGAGTTAATGAAGGAAGCAAGACAGCCACTTAAGGTGGCAGAATGATGTTACATTGGCTCAGAAAAGAAAAAGAAGAGTCACTAGTAAAGTTTATTTTGCAAAAATAGGTAATTAATAAGCACCAAGGTATGCTGCCTGAAAATACATGTGTGCTAAACGTGCAGGCTTGCGAGACTGGTTTTCCCAAGAAAGCCAGTTTAGGAAACTCTGTCTCCTTCTCTCAATAGCTTGTTTCCATTTGTCCTGTGTTTAAATTGTCTACCTACTCAGTTCTGCCAATATAGTATTATTCAGGAAGCTGTAAACTGTAAATTGGATCACTTATATAAAAAGGCTTAAAAATCCACTCTGTCGCTGCAAATGAAAGGCAGGAAAGAAAAGCAGGATCTTACGCTTTTGGTGGTATTAAGCTCTTATTTTGACTCAAGCCAAACCAAGTATTTTCACCTTCTTGTATATCTCAAAATGTTTAATTGATGAAATAGATTAGGTACATTAATGGCTGTACTAAACCTGGAGGCCTATAATGGTATTTTTCCATGTTTTTCCTATTTCCACATGCTGTGCATTAACACAATGTTTTGGTGCTATGATAAGTGTATATTTATTTATTTGTAACATCATGAAGTGTTCTGAGCTCTGTTATTGGTGTGCTCAGGCAGCAGCCATCCTCCTTTTACAAAAAGTATCTACTCCAGTGTCAGAGTGCATCCCTGGGGCAGTTGCTCTGGTTACGTCTGCAGCCTAAATAGAGAGGCAGCTGTTGTCACCAGCCATTATTTTCAACCTGACATTATCTCTTTAATTTCTGACTATCTAGTATCAAAAATCCCAGAAATTTATAACCTCTAAACCATATTTATCCAGCTTATGAGGTGTCAGGGAAGGTGTTTTTGCGATTAACAGCAGACCCAAAGTAGTTAATCATCCAAGTCACTCTGAAGTACATTGAGGTGATGTAAATGAGGAAATTGTTTGCTGATGAACTGCAGCTGATTCCCTCCTTCATGGCTGAGACCGGCCACTTCCTTCTCCTAATGCTTGAGATAGTCTTCACTCAAAGAGAACTTTCTTCTCCCTTTTGTATGAGGGAACATTTTGATATCTGCATGTATTCCTGTACTTATCCTTAGTGCAAGCTTTAGTACTGTCTGCACTCTTTCCTTCACAGTTATCTTCTTGTTCAAGTGAAGATCTTGATGGAAGACTTGAGTTTTTTTGTAAAAGAGGGCTGAATTCTTGCACTAGTACAGACAGGTTTGGGGCCTTTGTTTTGGTGCTGTTGTATCATACACATGTTCACATTTTTTTGCTTATAAGGTTACACAAAGTGCCAAACACACTCCACTGGAAAAGACGTATTTTTATTTTTTTCTTATGTCATTTAAACATAAAGTTCTTTCTTGAATTCCCACTGTGACAAAGGGAGATCAGTCACCTATCCTAAGTTTAAAAGAGCCTAAAAACAGTATTCTTAAAACTTATGTTGAACTCCAGTAGGCATGAATCCTTCTGATAATCAAACAAAAACAAAAAATTCAAAATAGAGAGAAATATTGCTTCTACTTAGTTGTTTTGATATGCAGTTTGATAACTGCATGTTAGATTCTGTGAGAGTTTGATGCTGGTGTACCTTTAAAATTAGATATTCTATAAGGCATTTTGAAATTATTATAACAAGTAAGATTAAGTTCATCGTGCTTCATCAATGACACAATAAGAACACATTTGAACATATTATTTCTATCTAAATGGACTATTGTGAAATGTTACAACTATGCCATTTTCTTAAATGTAAAGTCTGCACTGACAATCAACAGTGAAAAGACAGGACTATTATCAAATATTTAACAAAACATGGAGAATTCAAAGTAAAATCTACATGGAGAGCAATGATTAATACTGCAGATGGTCCCGGCTTGATCCTCTTATACATGACAGTGTAGAATTTGCAATATTTTTCTGAACAAACAGACAGAAATGCTCATCTGCTTTTCTGAATTAGTTTAGGGAAGTATCTTGAAAGCTGTATGGTGATACTAAGGGCCATTTTTCATGCTTGGTGGAGTTTTCCCTTGCCTGTGCTTGGAGGCAAATAGATAGTTGGGAAATCATTCTGTGATGATTCTTCTGAATTATGTGTAGCCAAAGTCGGATGCATAAGTGATGAAAGAGCAGAGGATGTTTTAGCAGTCCTGCTTTGAGCCATGCTTATAAGTAAGTAATATTAATCCCTTCAGAGCAATGTACAACCAAATTATTAAAGCTGGTTCTTAAGAAACTTAGACCACAGTGCTTAATAAAAATGTCGTGTTTCTTGAGTTATTACTTCCTCCCTCACTATTGAGAATAGTTTTCTACTTTAGCCAAGAATTTGTATCTTGTTAGGAAAATGCAGCTACAGTACTATTGAGACATTAGCTGTTAGTTCAGCTGGAGAGGAACAGGAACTGAGCTGTGACGGCAAAGGTTGTAGGAAACACTTGGATATATAAAGGAGATTTCTGAATGGCTCAGGTGAAAGGGATTCTGTATTAAAATATTATTGAGTTAACTCCAAGTCTGAAGTCTTAATTATTTTCATGCCTGATTTTACAGTTCATCTTAAAACCACCACTATGTTTTAGTGCCAGGTTAATAATTTCTCTAAAAAGTCTAAAGTCTGCATTCTTAAATTGTCTCCATCCAGTTATCGAAACAAAACAAAACAAAAAGAACAAGGCTAGGTGCTCAGCTGGCAAAACATACTTCACTTGAAATTATTGGAACTATCACAGTTTGTATCAGCAAGAAACTAACCTATGGGTGTTAACAGCAAGTACAATGAAAGTAACCTAACCACATATATTTTCTGTGGTGGTTTTCTGTTTTCCTATGCAGCTAATGTAGGAAGTACAAAAATAATAATTAAATCATGTTTGTAGACACACCTATGTTTTTTAGGTGTAAACTAAACATGTTTTCAAGGTAATTAAGTAAATATGCAGATTCAGCGAAATACCACAGACAGATTATTTTTACAGGTTTCCATTTTAATGGTGCTTCCTGCAATAGTTACCAAATTGTTTGTGTAGGTCATTTTCATGTGTGATTGCTCAGCAATTTTTGTTAGGTAGTTTTGCTTTCATTAATACACACTTTTTGAACCACTAAATCTTGATATTCTCCTCAGAGATTAATATTTCATTATTTTTAATTGAAAGATGATAATTTCCTGATATTTTCTGTCTAGAATTTTAACATTTATGTTTTGCTCTTGAAACACCTTCTACATCATTAATATATTATGGTAGTCAGAAGAAATTAATTTCGAATACAGCTTGACAGGACAGTATTTCATGTATCTGTCATAGATAAGACAGAAAAAAACCCCCTATCTATGTATCTGTCTGTCTGTCTATTTATCTATCTAAGCACATTCTACATTTTAGGTAGTCTCTTCAGAGAAAGACCTTACTAGTGATATGCTGAAACAAAAAGCATCTTCAGTAGGCTAAAATATCTAGGGCTATATTCAACAGTGCCCTGAGGTACACACCTAAATGTAGGCACTTCTATAAATTTATACCATTGTACAAATCTCATCTTTGATTTTGAACATGTACTTCCAGGCTTTTGGGGGAATAGAGATTTGGCATTGTGTATTCCTGTGGAAATCTCACCATTAAAGGTCATCCTAACTTTCAAAAACACTACACATATACTCTCAGATCCAATGTCAGAATCTGCTTTCTTGTATGTATGACTTGTAGGTTATGAGAATAAAACATGACTTATTTCAAACATTAAGGGTTTTCTCTTTTACAGGTTTGACATCATTTTGCCACTAGTATATGTAATTGCAAATTTACAGGTGACATGGCTTATTTCAATAAAAATACCAGATATCAATTTCTAAGGCATACAATTTCATATACTTTTTCATTACAGCTAATTTTTGGTGACTTGCAGTCTGTGGTCAAGTCTCTGCTCTCTCAGGTTGCAGAGATCACACCTGTTGTGAGCCCTTCTGCATTGTGCAAAGGCAGATGTCTTGGGCATCCCCCAGTTTATGACTTATGTGGGATCGTTGCAATACAATTTTGCATATCTATAATGCTTTTAAAATCTTTCTTAAAAAACCCAACCCTTGGCCATTTTGGCTTTGAAACACTTTGGCTGTTTCAACGTGACCATCTCCTGCTTGTGCCCATCAAGAATTTCTTTTGGTCCAAGGTACTTTATGTCAATTAAGTTTGCTCAAACAGCCTTTGCATAGCACAGCATGAGTTTCTCAGAGGGGTTATAGGTATGGGAAAGATGAAGCAGAAATCCTGAAAGAAGTTACAGACGTGGCACTGAAGTTACATTTGCTCATAAAACAATAGTCTTCCTCTCCTATGTTTGCACAAACTTAAATAGAATTAGCATGTGTATCGTCCTGTTTAGTGTGGGGCACCAAAAAGTGAAGATCTGTCCAGCTTGGTGTTTCAGACACCTTACTGTTTCGTAAATTAGATGGGATTTTTTAAAGATTCAGGAAAGGCTTCTTCTGTTCAAATGTCTTCCATTTTTCCTTAACAGTCTGAATTCTGGAATGCTTAGTTAATTATAGGTACTATTTTACTTCCTTATTTCAAATGACTCTAATATTGAGGAGTCTTCAAAATTCCTTTGTAGTTAAAATTCAAAGTATAAAACTTTAGGAGTTGCATTTAAATTTTTTTTTTTTTATGGTGGTGGCTATTTTATCCTACTATTTTTCATGAGTAAAAATAGCTTCTTCAGTCATACTGAGTATTGGTCAAACTCAGCCTTGGGAGAAAATAGGTCTCTTTGGGCATCTCTTTTCTGTTCCTACAAGTTTTTTTCTAAATTGTAGTGAAAATATCACTGTATAGTCTACTCTACAACCAGCACAATTGATATTGTAAGAGCAAGCTGTTTGTTGAGGAGCACTAGCAGAGTCTGAAATCCAAAGCAGGGTTAATGTTACAGAATTTCAAGCCATTTTATAAGAATATATTCATTGGATCTTGGCTTGTAGTTTAGCTGTAACAAGAGTATTGTATGCAATCTGGCAGAGTGTGAATCTCCCGGACTACAATTGTGGCATAATTTAATTCTAACTGAGTCGTGTTTTCTAACATAACAGCTACTAAAACTGCATGTGCAGTTTTGTTGAGTGATGAGGTGCAAGGACCTATGAATGAATTTTAGGGATGTTTACTACTCTTTTAAACATCTTTAGGGATGTTTACTCTTACTGGAGAGAGTTTATTTTAAAAGAAATTGAACATTTTTTTCTGATATGTAGTAGAAGTTCTGGTCTGCTTATGAGATAATTTCAGAATCTTCACCTTTCAACTTCAATATGTGAATGAATTCTAGAGAATGAAGGTACTTGGAGAGGTTAAAGAAGGCCAATGTGCTGTACTTGCCTCCCTCACATGGTGAAGAATGAAGAGAATTGCATTAAGCAGTGTTATAGGTGGGACAAGGAAAGGGACAGTCTGTGGTGTTCTATAAAAGATCAGTGACAAAACCTTATAATTTGTAATGAAATTTCAATTTATCTGTTTAGCCATGGAAATCTGCATGGCTAAAAACCTGCAGTTAATGCTGTTGAGGTGCTAATGAAATTGATGGGAAAATCAAAAATCCCTTCCATTTGCAATAAATGAATTGCATAGGACTTGAAAATGAAAGAGTTATGCAAATATATTTCTCTCAATTTAGAATAATTTTTTTCTCTTTTAAAAGCTTGAAAATTTCAGTTGTAACCTTCTGTGACAACTGCCCTTAATTTATAAACAGATTTAACTGTGGATTGCATCTGTGCTTGCGGTAATATTCTCCCTTATTCAGTTGCAATCTAGAATATCTAATCTAGAATCTGCTGCTGGTAGTGTGCTTTGGGCTGATTCAGACTCTTCTCAACTTCCAGGGACCTTGGATTCAGATGTAGAAGAACTGTGTATCTGCATAGATGAGGGGACCAAGAGATGTCTTTTTGGGCATGGTGTCCACGGGCATGGTGAGATGATAAAGTTTATATGTTGTTAGAAAAATCCTTACCAATTTGGTAGCCAAAGCAAAAACCCTGTCATACCCAGCATTGTAGCTATGGAAAATATGCATCACTGCTTCCAAGGTCATATCTTCCATGAGAGCATTACAGTGTTTCCAGTGTACTTCCAGACTTTCAGTCTGACATCTGTGAGGCAATACACTTCTGAATGCAGATGTGCCTCCCTTAAATTCAGTAATGAATATATCTTTTGTTTCCCATCTTTTACAAGGGTGCAAAGTCCAGATGTGAACCCAACTGCCACTAAAATCCTGTATGGATGAGGGTTTTTTTTCTTAAAATTAAATGGAGAATTGGCAGAGTTGTTAGAAATTATTTGGCAATTCACATATCGAGTTGTCTAAGTGATAGTTGCCTTATAGACTGAAGTTCTGGGTTTTAGTTAAAACAAGATTTGGAGATACATAAAGGGAAGTTAAAAGACAAGGATAGCTGGAATGCTGGGTAGCATAATCATAGTGAAATATAGGACTGGACTAATTTATTTAAAGTGTTTCTATTAATGAAACCCTGGGAAAATCACCTTAAGCTTGTAATCCAGTGTTGCTCACTCTGCATAGTATTTACTCTTCTTTTAAAGGCTGTGTATATTTCATGTGCTAGTGATAACATAATAAGGCCACATGGAAATCCTGTAAAGATTGGAGGGAAAAAAAATCTCTCCCATGAGAGGAAAAACAGATGCAAAGCTATTACCTTGCACCTGGAAGTCTTTCACATGGCAGCTCTGTGCAATTCCAACCACCCCATAAGGACAGAAACAACACAAGCAGCTGATAATGTGATTGTGAGGAATGTGTTGACCGTGGTGATGACAGGGTGATATATTTACACTCGAGAGCACAAGTGCACCTGTGAAATATTAGACTGTGCTTTTTTACTACAAGATCATTTTAGAAATATTTAAGAGTAAGCTGCAAGATGGAAGGAGAGGGCAGGTAAAAGAGGCTGGGAAGAGGTAAGTGATAGACATTTGGGAAAAGCAGAGTGTGCTTTCAGAACAATTTATCACTGAGCTTTGGAAGCTTATTCCACTCTCATTCCACTTCCTTTGGAAGGAAATGTCTATCAATGCAGCTAATTAAATACACTAGAATTAGTAAACAAGGAGAGAAAATTCCTAGTTTATGTTAAAAATACAGAATTTAACACGCAATTAGTGATGGATACTTGAGAAAATAAAGGGGATGTTTCAGATGGCTGGGTTGCAGTGACTGTGTATTTCTAATTTATGTTTTAGGTTAACACACCAAATGGTACAGAAAACATTACATGCGTAATTTCAAAACTGAAATTACAGTTGGTGTGATATCCTCTGGGCTTTCTGAATTCTTGGAATTTTATTTTTAGTACTCACAAATAAATAATGGTTGTGATTATATTTAAAGAAAACTCTGCATGCTAGTATTACTATTTCCAAATTTGCATATTTCCAAATGATCCTTTTCCATTTTGGAGTTCTCCTGTGGGAGGAAAGAGAAAAGATGTACTTGTGGATTGGTTTCTTGTTTGGGGTTTTCATTTGTTTTTCTTTTTTTTTGTACTGTTTAATGTAGCCTTATGGAAAAACTTAGCAAACCTTAAGCTGGCTTGTAAAGGGCACATGTGGATTATGATGTTTTGAAGGGAAGACTCTTCCCAGTTAGTTGCTGTTGTGTCTGGGAGATGTGGAAATACATTGGTCACTCTACCCACTTTAATCAGGATGAAAATGTATTATCTTATACCAAGGCTGATAAAAATAATGTAATGCCATCTGTATAAAATAGGGAGTGTGTTTTTTGCAGGCTTGTGAACAGATGCTAGCTGACATGTTTTAGCCAAAACCTATGACATTAATGATAAGGTTTCCTGGAAAAAACACTTTTGTGAGTATTTGACGAAAGCAGTTCTGAGCTTAAAATGTCTTTGCAGTCAGTTGGATGAGGACTGATTTGGCCTATCACTGAGGAGAAGTAGATTCTTCACTGGCAACACCTGAAAGGCAAGTGCTCAATAGAGAGTTTAGTGCTGAAGAAAATAGCTGTCAGGAGCTCAAAGCCAGATTTCACAGTGTGAAGAAAAAGATACCAGAAACACTAAGACACCTAGATGCAGAATACATTTTTGGAGATGATAGATGAAATTTTCTAACTCTTTCTGTTGGAGTCAACCTTACAAAGAGAAAAATGCAGAGAAAACAAATTCATATTTTGTCGGTCTGTCCAACGTTACTTTTGCTAGTGAAGAGGAGGAAATCAATAGTAATATATTTAGGAGTACATTATGCTGAATTATGCTGACCTCATTAAATATATCACTAACAAATGGCTACAGTACAATCAGTAGCAGGACAAAATTGGAATCCTAGTCTGCTGAGGCTTCCTTTAATGGCAAAGACATGAAGGGGCTCCTTCAGGAGAGGGCTCAGTGAAGTTTACAGAAAATTCTAAAGCTGGTTAGAAGACTAGCTGCTGTCCGCTGAAGAAAGGGAAAGGGAAATAAACTAATTGAAATCTCAGTGCACCGGGAGCTTAGTAAATGTCAGGCTTCCCAAGCAGTCCTCAGAAATGTGCTAAAATGGGTCTGGTCACACCCTTGACAATAATGGAGGGGAAACTTGGTGAAAAGGCTTTGTGAGACTCATCAGCCTTGTGCTTCAGGGTATGGGATAGTCTGGCTCCACGTAATGCCTGGGGACACTGGAAACTGCTGCTTTCCTGAAAACTGGCTGACTCAGAGGAATACCATGAATATATTTAAAAGGAGGAAATCAGATATGAAGGTATAAGGGAATAGTACAACTAAGAGTTCTAAATGAAATGCAAAAGGATGTTTTGCATACTTGATAATTGTGTTTATTAATTTAAAACTGTACGAAGTGGATGTGGATGGTCTTCAGAAATGGGGTAATATCACTGATACAGGAATGTAATGGTTCCAAGTATAACAAACCAGAGGAATCTGGGCTTAGGGTAGAAAGAAACACTTATTGATGTATTCAGATTCTAAAGAGAGGAGATTAAGACCAGAAACTCTAGAAAAGGATTTTTTACTCTCGAAGAAGAACTACATTCAACACCTGAGAAGGGTCTGTGAAATCATGTGTCACCACTGCCTGACTTCGACCGCTGTTTCTGCAGCAGTGCCCAGCTATAGTGAGAGTCTGGTTCATTGTCCTTTGGTTAATTAGACATGTGCTTCCTTCATACTAAGAAGCACTTCCACAAAACTTGTAGTTTTCTTCATTATTTAGTGGTTTGGTTGGTTGGGTTTTTTTGTTTTTTTGTTTGGTTGGTTGGGTTTTTGTTTGGTTTGGTTTTGGTTTTGTTTTTTTTTAATAGTGTTTGAAGTAGAGGCATCTGAAAAAGTCAGTTTGCCGGCCTGGAATAAGATTTCCCCTGGGAGAACAACCAAGTGATAATCTTTGGGGTTTCTGTGAGCTGAGGGGGAAACTGCAGGTATTTGCAGGACAGTCTGTCTGCAGTGTCTTGAGTATTTTTATTGAGGGGAATTAAACTCCTTAGAGTAAGGAATTCAAGGGTTGGCTGTTTTTGCTGGATAGGGCCCAGTGAGGTTCCTTGAGTTACTAGGTCAGATGCATTTGACAAGGTTCTCAGTTTCTCCTCAAGTAAGTACAACTTGAAAAATTTGAAATGCAGTATGATGTTATAATAATCTAACAGGTGGAACCTATATGAAAGGTGTGTATGTGGTAATAAACTAAACATTACAAGCCTTGTTTCTTTAGGAAGAAAGATTAAGAGTGTAATCTCTCAGTGTCCATCCCTCCCCTAACAACTTTTGATGCCATTCATTAATTTCAACAGAAGCTGACAATGGAGATCAATCTTTAAGCTACTTGATTCTGTGAACTTGATGAAAATACATTCCATCTCTTCTTCCCACCTATCTATCAGTGTTCTCATTAGGAAAGTGAGTGTCATCTTAACCCTCATCAGTTACCAGATTATCTGTAGGTGGCAGCAATGGTATGAAGTGCCCTGATTGCTTCTGTCAGTTCAGTGCTTTTGTAGACATGGCAGAATCCAGTGTGGAAGCTAAAGCTGTAGAAAATCAGTCTTTTTTAATTCTGCCACCCATATTTCAAAGCAGTTTCACTTCAGGCACTTGTATGAAGAAACCATAAAGGTGATTAATATTTTGTAATGAAGCTATTGGCACCTAATAAGCTATCCACTTCTGTGGACTCCTTACTAAAAATATTTAAGAACTTGAAGGTAAATGTGACATTCAGTTTTAAATACATGAATTTGGATACTAGATCCTTTGTCTAAATGAATTAATTGGTATCTATTGATTGATCAGTTGCCCTCCAAAGAAATAATCAAGGGGTAATCTTTTTGAAGACAAATGGACTACTTAGCCTGACTCGAATGTAAAAGGGCCAAATCTTCGTTTGAGGGTGGAGAATAATCTTGTGGTTACATTGGGACTGCTAAAATGAGAGAGGTGAGAGGGACTCTTTCCAAAAAGGAAGTGAGTTTTTGCTAGGTCTCTAAGACAGAGGAGCCTGCAGCTGGCTGGTCCAGCAGCTTGGCTTTAATAGACAGTGCAGAAGGGAAACTGTGCAGATGGGGAGGGAGAATCAGGCCTGTTTTGGCATCGTGCAACAAGGAAAGATAAGGTCACTTGGGCTATAGCTTATAATTGATTCCTGATGTTGTTAGCTTTTAAAAAGAAAATGTTGTAAAATTTTTTTGGCAAATGTGGGAATTAACTATATGGATGATTCCCTAGTAATGGCCATGAATCAGTTTTGAAAAGGGTATTGCAAAATTTAATGTGTCTGAGTATTTCCTAACGGTCAGCTAAAAGTTTATGATACTTAGATGCAAACAGCATTTGGAAAATGTGTTGCTTCACATTATACTAACCCTTTTAAAAAAACTGGATCTGACTACCAGCTGTATGTTTACTCCATTTCTCTTCTGGATTATCTTAATTTCCATTTAAAGTACTAGATATAAAAGATGGTATCTGTAAGCATTGGGCTCCAGATCTTCAAAGACTTTCACAATTTGTACTGTTATAAATAGTAATAAACATACTTAATGTCTCATTTATTGACTTACCTAAACTTCAGATTGTAATTATGATTATGTTCAAGCATACAGAAAACAGTGGAAAGAATGATTTGTGAAACATCATTGGTTCTCTCTAAAATACTCTTCCACTCTCTGAAGTTACATTGCACCATTTTTTTAAAACCGTTTTGAACAGTGGTCTGAAACTTACTGGACTTAATATATGACCAGCAGCTAAGGAGAGTATGCTCTGGAATGGGAAGCTCCTGGATCCTGGGAGTGTTTGGCAATAAGAGTGACCTCGAACCTCTCTGTGAATAAAAAGGACTCCAGAATCCCTTTCAGTCCTCCTGCTAATGGAGGTGGGGCTTGTCTGTGCATGGCTTCTGCAGCCAGATTTGCTGATTGCTTACAACTCACTGTGTATTTTCTGCTGCTCACTTTATTTTGGGGGTAGAATATTGACAAGGACTACTACATTAAGCATCTGCAGCTAAACTGCTGAGTGCCCAGGACTTTACTTTCTACAAACCTTAAAATACTACTTCAGAACTAGAGCAATAGAATAAATAGCTTTTCAACATGCACACAGTGGCAGCTGAAGCTGGCTAAGTTTCTCTCTTACTCCTAACTTTGTTTGCCTTTTGCTGATTAAAATCTACTGGGGGCAGGGTGATCCCTTTTATAGGGGCAGACTGCAAACTGTTCTGCTAAAACAGAAATGTCACTTTGGTTGGAAAAAATCTTTTAAGTTGTCTTTTGAGTTATAAAAACCTACAGTGGCAATTATGGCAATTTCATTTCAAACTAACTTGCCCTTTTTTTGGCATCATTTTGGTGTAATTTTTTTGGTGTCAATAACTTTTACATTTATCAAGGTTTCATGTTTGTTGACTGTGGCATAATTCTGTATATTTGAAGAAATGTCTGTGACAAACCAGCTGGAATTTATGGATTGGTTCTTCAGTAACTCATACTGATTGGAGAAATTTCTGCATATGTTTTGATGCAACAGGTAATCTCCTCACCGTGAGATATCAGACTTTGTTTTTAAGGTCAGGCAGCTCATTGCATGAAATCTGTGAGGATTTCCAAGCAATAAGGCAGAGTGAAACACCATACATTTCAAATTATTTTGTAATATTCCTGCCCATGTGTCGTGGTTTAGGAATGGTATTCTCCAATTTAGTACCCCCACTAAAAACACTCCCCCCCTCCACTTGCAGGCACAAAAGGCAAAGATCATGGGCTGAGATGAGATTACTGAAAACAGCAATGAGACCAGAAAATGATCCTGAACTGCAATGGTATTAATAATAAAAAGTATAAGAAAAAACCCAATTCACAAAAATCCTGATCCTGCAAAAAATTAACCCTGTCCCGGCTGGACCAAGGACATGGTGAAAAAAAACTTGTTAATTATGTCTGATGATGAATCTTTATTAGTAGTTGTAAGTGATCATACGTGGCCCCCACCTTAGTGACGTGAGGACATGGCATTGAGCACAATAGAATGAAAGGGATTTGATTTGTTTCTAGATACAAGTAACATGTTCACTTGTTTATGGGCACAGTCTGATGAATCAATTAATTGTCTGGGATTTGAGGAATGTGAGTTTTATTAGTGGCTTTTCCAGCATCAAGTACAATGGCCTTGGCAGATGAATTGTCCTTTTTTTTGTAGATTGAAAAGTTGAGACTTGGTGGAACAAGTGATAATTACATCATTTCTGTAACTTATAAAAATAAATTTGAGCTACATAAATATTTATAAAATAAATGAAAATTATCATTGATATTACCATAGCGTTTCCATCTCAAATTATTCCAGGCATTTTGTATTGCAAAGATTTAAAACAATTCTAGTTTAGAGGTGCTTCTTGTGCTTTGTGGTGATAGAGATCCCTTTCCTCTTTCCACCCTCTCCCTGTCTCTTCATTACTACTCCTCAGCCTTCCCCAAAAAACTAGGATTGAGGTGACAGTTCTGATCCTTCCAGCTTCCACGGGCTACACCAGCTTCTTTTTTCACTGTGTCCAGGATGCCTTTGTTTGTGTGTGTGTGTTTCTTCAATCAGTGATCTCTTTTTTTCAGAAGAGACCTCTGCTGGACATGAGATTTATGGCAATGTGTTCATTCATTATGTATCAGTGTTACTCTGTGAGCTCCCAGCATCTCTGTCAGCAGCTCTGCTTCTCAGAGCAAGCCCACAGAAGTATCTTTGAGCATGTGTTGTCTATTAAGTGAGATGAGGAAGTCACTTAGTTTTCCTTCCATTTGGAGGTTAAAATGGAGGGCTTGTCTAAAAACAGATTATGGTAAATTGGAGGTCTATTTGAACAGTATGTCAACTTTATTAAATTGAAAATATATACTAAATTGATAGGTTTGCTTCAATTACCTCATCTTGAAAACTGTTCTCAACAAATAGGCAAACAGTTCAAAAGTGATTTAATCTGCCTGATAATGAGAAAGTCAGGTGAAAGCACACAGCACTTTTGTTATAATGAGTGCTATATAAGCTGTGTCATGTATTTGGCCCATGTTTCTTCTCCCTGTTGAGAAGTAATAACAAATTGAAAAAAAATTGTACATGTCCAGGTTCTAGGGTTATCCTGCAAATGTGCTAACATTGGCCCAAAATTTGAGCATAGACAACATACTGTGTTGCACAGGGGCCGACTTTTAGCTGTGACCATTTTGCAATAAGCTGTGTGACTATGATCCTGGTGTCACTTGGCTGCACTGACAGGTGAGATGGCAATGTGAATGCTTCACGTGTGAACTGCATTACACAAATATCTATGAGACTTCCTTGCTTTTAGAAGCTTTTTGAAGATTTTAATGATGTTGTATATGTCAAGAAAGCCAATTTTCTTTAGCATTCCACATAATCATAGACATTTCAGCAGCATTTACTCAGCACTGCTTATGTATGTGCTACCCTTTCAGGCTGAAGAGCTAAAATTAGAGGCCTTTTAGATAACCCTATTGCAAAGGAGAACCTAGGAATTTCTAGAAAAACTGAGCTGCTTTAGCACAGTTAATGAGAAAAATGTGCCAGGTCTGACTTTCTTCAACACAGCACATAAACAGAGACACTTTCACCATTTGGAGCTTTGAAACTCTTTCTTGCAGCACTTCCTTCAATGTGTGGTGTGCTCTCTCCACAATAGCTTGTCCTGTGGGTGAATGTGGTATGTCTGTGGAATGAAACATCCCCCAATCCATGAGAAGTGTTTTGAAGAATAATATGCAGGACCATTGTCTGTCTTTGTAGTTTTTGGAGTTCCCAAAGTTGCAAAGCAACTATGCCAGTGTCTGATAACATCCCTTGCTTTTTCCCCAGTTTGGCATTAATATATTTACAATGTGTGTCTGCTGTGACATGGACATACTTTAGCGGACCGAATTCAGCTACATGAGTAACGTCCACTTGCCAAATTTCATTGGTTGTTATGCCTCGGGGATTAACCCCTTCTTTGGGGTGATTGGGGCAATTTGCTGACAGTCAGGACATGACATGATGATTTCTCGAGCTTGATTCACTGTGAGTTGGACCTGCCTCTTTAGAGAGCGTGCATTTTGATGAAAGAATAGGTGGGACAGTTTGGCCTGCTCGAGAGTTTTGGGAACTGTAGCAATCATAGCGGCAGCATCTGCTCTTTGACTGCCCTTTGCTATGGGTCCTGGTAGTTTTGTGTGGGAATGGACATGCATTATGTAAAAGTCCAGTTTTCTGTGGTTGACAAGACCACAAACTGTGCCAAACTGTTGCCTAAAAGACCACGGAGAAAAAGACTCCAGGTCAATTTAGTGTTGGAGATAAGGAGAGCAGAAGCTTTAATGAGCCTCCAGGCCCCAGGAATACAAACCGTCATGTGTGTACCTGGACACAGGTTCTATGATTTTATAATGATATCCATCCAATCCCAATTCGTCCACCCCTTGGTTCTGACCCATTCCGCCCCTTGGCACACCCCCTCGGGAATTGAGTCTGGGGGAGTTTGGGACCCCTCTTTCATCACCTTCATCTTCCTCGCATCACGTTGAGTCCTTGGAGGCCTTCCAAGGTTCCTGGCTCAAGGGTCACTGTACCTGGGTGATATCTCTTGGTCCAGGCCTCGATGCTTTCCCACCATTCTACCTCGAAAACGTGCCAGAGGAATTGATGTGAGATGGGGCAGCTGGCTTGGGTATGTGTGAACATTAGGCTACAGCATGTGGGAAAGTACAGCTACATTAAAATCTACCTTCACTACACAACTGCTTCTAAAATCTGCAAAAATTAAAAAATACAAAAACTCTAAGGGACTGTTCCCCCTTTACAGACTGGACAAAACTCAAAGATCTTGTCCAATCTCTACTACTTATACCTAGCATTATACCAAAGAGATGACCGACATCTGCAACATTGGTTCATGCAATGAGCTATTATACAAACACTAACTATGTGTATCACTAATAGAAACAGTTTTTTTATCCAGGTCCAGTTTGGTAACTTTGTGGAGAATGCCTCCCAAACCCAGTGAGACATCATCCAGAGATACCTGATGTAGAATTTTGGTTTGCTTCCGAATTGCAGCCAAATCTTTATTAATTCTTCCACTTTGG